>JACYVW010000242.1:0-44360 GCA_023065735.1 Coffea humblotiana | reverse complement strand
AATACACATTTTTCAAGATAATATTCGATTCTAGAGTACAATAATTTTGGAGAATTAAGAATGATCAATAGTAGACTAAGAAAAGTTAATTGAGGGATTAGAGGTAAGTTAGTTCAAATTTTTGCCTTATCGCGCGCGAATCGGTGGTTCGCGTATTTCGCGTCGAATCGACTAAGTGAAAATTTAAAAAACTTATATTAGACTACTAAGAGTGAATAATTATATTGTTAAAGGAATTACATTTGAGATTTAGTGTACTAGTTCAACAAACAAGAGAGAAAACGGTAGTACGATACCCGCGTGCGACACTATTAAGAGTTGACTTTTTACCCAAAACTTATGGCTAGTATTCCATTCTTTCTCCCCAAGTTTTAGCAAACAAACCTCTCTCATCTCTCTCCATTTTTCAGCCAGCAGCCCCATGGAAGAAGAAGGAAAGAAAACTCCATCCAATCTTGCACCATTTCACCTCTAAATCTTCACACAATTCACATACCACTTGGAGAGCAACTTTATCTTGAAGAAATACTTCATCTTGCGGGTTTTCTTGGGAGTTTGTGGCTCAAAATTTCTGGTTTCTTCCAAAGCTAAGAGGTAGCATTCATCAACCTTGAACCTTTCCATTTTCTTCAAATATTGGAGCTTTATTTGCATGGATTAAGCTAGCGGACTTGAGGTGTCTAAATTTTTGCTTTAAATGTTAGGCTAGCGATCTTGTGGTGACCTCTAGGTAGCTGCCTTGAGAATTAAATGTTTCGTTGATGTTGTTTACATGCTATATGAGATGATTTTGGATAGAAAATGAAGGAATGATCGAAGGAAAATTGCGCATGGATGTTGGCTGAATTTGTATGGTGTACAGAAAGTTTCTACAAAAATCATTTGAATTGGTTGAGCAAAACTAGAGATTTCGAAAATTGAAGAAACCTGAAAAACGTGTTCAGGCAGTCTGAACAGTGTACATTTGATCAAACATATCTCTTTGTACAAATGTTGAAATTGAGTGCTGTTTATGGCATTTAAAACTAGACACTTGTAGCTTTCCAACGGTATAAAATGTACCTTCTAGTTCGAAATGGGTGTGTCGTAGTGATTCAGCAAAGTTACTGTCCTGTTCTGATGGTCTATCCGAGAGAAAGGTAGTTGCTGCACATTGTGGCTCTATTTGCTCTCACTTATGAACTGATTTTGAGAACACCTTGTTCTGATGCAATTTAGAGTTTTGAGTCTAGTTTCCAATGCCACCAACCATTCTCAATTTCAAGTTGTATTGAGTGCGATATGGTTCAATTTATAAACTGTGCCTAGAAATCTTGGAAACCCTTTTCTTCTTGCTAGCTGACTGGTTAGATTTGATTTGGGATGTTTTATTTCAAAAATTTTGATGTCCATTGCTTGTCAAATACTTATTAAGTGTTCCTAGAACCTTGGTTTCAAAAATGAACCGAATTGGGGATGATTTCATTGGGCAAAATATTTGAAAAAAGGAAAAGAAAGCAAGAAGCAGATTTGCTTTAGGAATTTCCTAAATTTGGTAGTTTTATTAACTACCTTTCCGTACGAGTTTTTATGTGAAATTTTATAGAGGAGTAGTTCTCATATTGTAGCTGAATTTTACCAAATTGGATATTATTCTAAAATCATTTCGATACCCAAATGACCTCCCAAAGTTTACTCTTCAAATCTGGAAATTTGCCGAACAATCTACAATTTTGGCCAATTTTGAACTGCTATATTTTGATACTCAAGACTCCAAATTTGGTTCCCTTTATTGTGTTAGAAACCTTGTTTGGAATTCATATTGTGCTACAAATTTCAGAGGCTAGTTCGCTTTCTGTGAATTTTGCCGAATTTTCAAAGTTTACCGAAAAATAAGACTGAAACTGTCTTGTTTGTTCAGTTCAGCCACTTTGAACTAAAATTTGAATGTCTTCCATTTAGAATCTTGGAAAAGTGTCTTCTAGGAACATTTAGTACTTTGAACTAAGATTCCAAAGGTGTAATGTTTTACAATTTGGGACCTACGGAGTGAAAAATCTGAAATTTCAAAAATTGTCACTTAAAACTGAAATTTTCCGACTTGATGGGAAATAAGTTTTTGGAAACTTTTCCCTAATCCTTGATATTGATTGATTGTTTTAAACTTGATTTCATGTAGGAAATCAGTTTTTCTTATGTTGTTAAAACCCACTTTTGATCCTCGATTTTTGAGTAATTAAAGCTCTCTTTCATGACATTTTCGTAGTATTGTACAAGTGTACAATCTTCCTTGTTAGCAAGGGGTTTGTAAGTAATAGTGTGTGATAGTCAATTATTATTTGCTCAAGCACTCAAGGAGACCTTCAAGAGGATCTCGAAGTGGACGCCTAAAAGCTCGCTTGAGCGCTTACTCCCTTATTTTGATTGGTGAGAGTCAAGTGCACGATTTGTTGTAATTATGTAAATTGCTTCTTATGGATTGAATGGTTTATAACTGTTGAGTCAAGTGTGTACTTTATCGCACTCGTTCTTTTTAACTGATTAAACAACTGAACTGAACTGCTTGTAACTGAACTGTATTTGAACTATTTGCATGTTGTTGAATTGAATCTCCTCGACTTATAACTGAACTGTGGGGACGCCCAAATCTCAATTGGCCGACCTTTTGACTCGAGCCAGCAAGGGCTTGGTCGAGAAGTTTGGTGAACCATGAGATAACTGTAAGCTTGATCTATTGAGAGATCTTGCATGGCCTACTCGCGTAGTAGTGCCTCTTATAGAAGTTCGGGCCCGGTGCGGTGTATGGTGGACGGAACTATAAAGTAAGTAGAGTTCTACGGACTTAAAAATGCCGACCTGGTTGACAAAGTGACATCGCGGGAAGGTATTCGATCGAGATTTGGCGAAACACGTGGAATTTAGCTCTTGAGAGCTCCTGTATTTTCATTGAATGTGTGTAATTGAAAATTATAAATTGTTTGAATATTACATCTTTAATTCTTGCTTAAATGCCATTACTACTTGAACTATATGTTTTGCAAGTTTTCTTGATCTCACTGAGCGTTAGTTCATCCCATTAGATTTGTTTTTCTTAACAGGGGTCGAGATGGAGAAAGTTACGGAGAAGCCGACTTGAGGCACTTTTGATTAGGGTTTTGAATGTATTTGACTAGACATCTTTTGGAAGTTATGTATTTTGGGGGAGTGGTTGTATTTTGAAACTTGTGATGTAAGATTGAACATTCATGTATAGAAATGATTTCTTGTCTTTATTTTGACTTTGGTTATTAGTCGTTATCCTTTAAGTTTGAACTGGAATTGTACTGAATCCGGAAGAGAGTTGGGCAGACATTCCGCTGACACCCTTTGATTTATCTTAGGGACAAGTGGGGGCGTCACAAATTTACTTCCCTTAATGGTTGTAATAAATAATAGAATCGAGAGTTTTACTTTCACTTTTATAGTTAGTGTATGTTAGAGTTTTGGTGCATTGGGATAGTGTTGGTGTGACGACCCCACCTCTCCTTAGGGCATATCTCAGGGTTTGGCGGACCACCTGCCTAACTCTCGCCAAGACTCGATCACTCTTAACAAATAAAACAAGATATAACCTCAAGAATAAGTGAAATAATAGTTCCCAAACTTGGAACATGTACTTACATTCATATCTATCCCAAATATTCATACAATCCCAAATATAACAAAAGTTGTGAATTTTAGATACATTCAACCCTAACCGATTACTATCGTGAGCACAATCGCAAAAATTCAAAAAGTAGACTATACTAACATGTACCAGTCTCACGCCTTCGTTCGTATCCCCTGTAAGGAAAACAAAAACTAAAGGAATGAGCTAAAAACCCAGTGAGATTCCCAAACAAGTAATCAGGTATAGAAATTAGGGAAACGTAACATTTAACAATTCGCATATTTTGTACAGTAATATCCAGTGATTCAAGGAATAAACACTCAATCATTTGAAGGATACGTGCTCGCCTGGAGCCATTTATTCAAGTTATTCATTCATTCGCAAATCATTTTCCTTATCCCTCCGACATTAGAAAACATTTGCAAGTGAAAACTCCTCCAGTGTTCTTGACATTCATTCATTGATTTCATTTCCCGCACTAGCCAATTCACTGGCCAGTTCTCCACTAACCTTCATGGTCATACTCGAGTATACCAAAACACTGTCCCAGGGTCACCAGCTGCCCGACGGAGTCCGCTTCTGGCTCGAGTCGACTGGCAACGAAGGGCAAAGGTTCAGTTTAGCCAAAAGGCTTACATTCATGTACAAGTACCATTCAATCATTTAATCAATGAAAATTTCACGTTAACTTAGGTCGAGTGCGATAAAGTGCACACTCGCCTATCGAAAATTCATTTAACAATCATTGAAAACATTTAACATTCAAGCAAACATTAACAACAATCTACATAGGCATTGAAAGCACAACATACAAAGAACACTCACCAGTCTAAGTCAAAATAACGTCAAAAGTTTCCTTCCGGATTATGCCCTTGATCACCGACAAACCCTAAGAATAACCAATCCCAAATTTAAGTGAGCAAATGTAATTTAAGATCCAACTAACCCTAAAATCAATTCTTACATCTTACTAATATTCATAAGGGCAAGTAAAAGAAATTTGGACAGCATGCCCTTTTGTATTTAGCTATTTTCCAACCATTTATGGCTTCATTATTTACCTCAACTTAATCCAAAATCACGCATAAACAATCTTAACACAATAGCCCCTCACTAGACTCAATGTCATCCCAATACAAGGCAATTCTAGCAATGCAACTATCAAAATCGAAGTTGGAAACCAGTTTTAAAGACGAATGGCTAAGTAGCAGGTTTGACATCTTCCGGCATTTTGGTCACATTTGAAGCTATGCTTATCGGATTGGGATAAATTTTATGGCGTTTCGAAACCAAAACAGAGAAATACATTTCCTATGAAGACATCAACACCCAATTCATGCATTTTCAAGGTCAAAATGTAAAATTTCAGAGAAAACAGAAAGCTGCCCGCGAAATAAGGAATTTGGCAGTCAGGGGTATTTTAGTCATTTCACAAGTTACAGTGCTCCGATTGAGTGGACATTTTGTAAGTAGATATTTAACATCATTCCCTACAACTTTCATGTTTTAATCAAGGACTGATTCGGCCTTTATCATGGACGAAGGTGCAGGTCAATGCGGTTCTTAAAACAGGGTAAAATTAGTCTAAGTGCTGGAAATGTAAACTCTAAGTTGGAAATTTAGAACTAAAGTTGGAAAATCCTTATTTGGAAGCTAAAAGTCATATTAAAGCTAGAAATCTTCATATCATATCTCTCAAGTCTATAACAAAACTAGATATAAGCATCTCATGGCTGAAAATATGAATCAAAGCTAGAAAAGTTCCGCCAACTTCACAACCCATGAAATCTTTCATAAAACTTCCATATTCAAGTAATACATCAACTTAAATGCAAGATTAAATGGAAAAAGTAGTTCCTTGCCAAGAACACCTTCAATTCTTAAGGAGAGTATCAAATCACAACTTTCTTCTCCAAAATCACACCATACCAAGCTCCTTCCTTCTTTGTTGCAACCTTCTATGGATGGATTTAGGGTTTGAGGTTGATTTTCCCACAAAATCATGCTAGAAATCAAGATGAAGCTTGAAGGAATTTTTCTCTCTTCCTTTCCTCTCTCTCTCAGCCAAGCTTGCAAGAAAATGAAATGGTTTTGGTTCAATGTTTACAAGATAAAGATTAAGAAAGGCTTGGTCAAAGGGTCTTGGTCAAGACCTTGGATGGATTTTTGACAAATGGCATAAGCACAAATATTTCCACCAAAATATCTTTCTTTTCCTTAGTCAATAATGGTGGCAACCCTAATTAGCTCAATTAAAAACAAGGAGATTAAGGTAATAAAGTAGTGTTTAAGTGGTGCCTCAATCGGTAACAAACGGTACACGTCAGTTCGAGCTGTTTTTTCTTAACTCGCACATATTAGGGTTTTCACTTGTGATTTATTAACTTATTATTATCACTTCTGATCATACACTTTCTCTTATCTAAAACTCACTCTTAACCATCAAATTTAGTACACATATCTCACCAACTAATCACACTATCGAAATACGTAAAAATCCTAATTTACGCTAACTATAAAACTAAAGATGAAACTCTTGATTTTATGATTTATTGCAACTATTGAGAAAGTAAATGAGTAGTAAAGCTATTATAAAATAATTTATTCAAAATAAAAGGAAATTTTAAAAAAATAAGAAAAATTTTGTGAGTCCTCACGCTCTCTTCCCCTTAAGAAATTTCGTTCTCGAAATTTTTACCTTCCATCTCCTCAGATGACTCCGGAGTCTGTTACTTGTCCAAGACATATACCCGTGCTGGTGACTCCCTCAGATGACTCCCTCTGTCATTAGATTGTCTATATTTGGTTTTATCCACTTGTTGAGCACTAATCTCTCGTGGCTGCTTCTTCAAGCAGTTATTAGTTTGATGGTCGGTACTCCCGCAAATCAGACACTTGCGCCCCTTCACCCAGCATTCATCCTCAGTATGATTTGTTTTCCCATAATATCCATAAGCCAAGCGAGGAACCACTTTTTGGCTTTCTCAAGGAATCCCTCTTGTTGCTCTTTTCCGATTTGAATTTCTCTTGAAGAACTTTTTTCCAATTGTCCTAATGTCCAAGGTGGGTAGTGAATTCCTTAGATTCCTCAGGTGTACTAGTAGGTGTACTCATTTTTCTCGCATGAAAGGCCTTCACTTGCGCCTTCACAATTTCAATTCTTTGAGATTTTTCAAGGGCTTCCGTGAATGTATTAATTTGTGCAGCCGCCAAAGTTTCTTACATTTCCACATTTAACCCCTGTACAAATCGTCTCACCGTTCTTTGCTCCGTAGCTATTAATTCAGGAGTAAATTTGGATAAGTTTAATGAATTGTGCTTCATATTCGGCCACGCTTAGGGTTCCTTGGCGTAACCTAATAAAATCATCCTCTCTTTTCTCTTGGACCAAAGGTGGGACGTATTTCTCATTAAATTCTTTCATAAAGTTTACCCAAAATCCATGCCGTCTGCTCTCTTTCCCACTTCGCCCTAATAACATTCCACCATGCCCTAACCGGTCCTTCAAATTGAAATACGACAAAAGCCACTTGTCTTTCCTCTGTATAATATGAGGCTACAAAAATATTTATCATTACCTCCAACCAGTTTTCAGCTACTTCCGGATTAGACCCTCCAAAGAATTTCGGTGGAGAAAACTTTTGAAAACGCGCTAAGGCCCTGTCCTCTCCTATCTTCGGGTTCCTAGGCTGATTCACTAGAGTTTGGCCTTGTTGTTCTACTAATCGCGTTAAGATGTTGGTCATTTGTTGTATCGTTGTCGCCACTTGGTCCCCTGCTTCAACCCTCGGTCCACGATCTTACTCGGCTACTGTTTCTCTTTCATTCCTTGGTTCTTGTAACTACCTAGCCCACGGGCACGATTAGCTCCACGTCCGCGACTACGTCTCACCTCATACCCTTTTTCTCTTTTTTTTTTCAAAAGGTGATATAGTACGTAAACAAAATAGATTGACTAAAGCGGCAAGATAAAGACAATTTTTAAACCATAAAATCAAGGATAAAGAAACATGCTTAGCATATCTATAACACACCAATCTCACAAAAATACATATCAAGTTGAACAATATCAAGTGCAGCAAGTACTATACATGTGAACATTGACAGGTCACGAGCGAAATACATACAGTGGCAATACAGTGGCAAAACAAGAAGAAAAACACGACATGTCATCCCAACCACCCTAACTTACTTGCTACAATTTCAAGGTCTTACGTTTTTAGCTTAAGTCATCACTCAATCAGCTAATTCCACTTCTCTCTTAAGCTCAACTACATTCTACTTCTCTCCGACCGATATTGCCCCACATTCGATTAAAATATTTTCCGTTCGATCTCTCACTTCTCTTACTACCCGAACTAGATGTCCGTTGACCTCTTGCACTTGCTCTCATAGAACATTAGCCCGTTCTTGTTACCCGCAATGGAGATCTCAAGTCCTTATCATTGCCCAAAACTCTTGAGTATTCGGGTACAAGAATTCGAAATAAGATAATGCACAACTCGAGCCGGCCGTCCCAAGAGTAAATCACCACATTTGACATTCTTACCCAACATACATATCTAATTTTCCTCAAGTATCAAGATAAAGGATTTATACCTATCACATTCATGATTCACAACTTACGGTCTAAAAGAATACTTAAATCTTTACTCATTCACATAACACCGTTTGCCCAAGTTCACCCCGCACAGAGACCACACGAAACAACTCTGATATCACCTGTGACGACCCCACCTCCCCTAAGGGCGTACCCAAGGGTTTGGCGGACTGCCTGTCCAACTCTCGCCAGGACTCGTTCACTCTTAACAAATAAAATTGGATATAAGTTCAAGAATAAGTGAAATAATAGTTCCCAAACTTGGAACGTGTACTTACATTCATATCTATCCCAAACATTCATACAATCCCAAATATAACAAAATTGTGAATTTCAGATACATTCAACCCTAACCGAGCATTAGCGTGAGTACAATCGCAAAAATTCAAAAACTAGACTATGCTAGTCTATACCAGTCTCACGCCCTCACTCGTATCCCCTGTAAGGAAAACAAAACTAAAGGAATGAGTTAAAAACCCATTGAGATTCCCAAACAAGTAATCAAGTATAGAAATCAGGGAAACGTTACATTTAACAATTTGAATATTTTGCACAGTAATATCCCGTGATTCAAGGAATAAACACTCAATCATTTGAAGGATACGTGCTCACTTGGAGCCATTCATTCAAGTCATTCATTCATTCGCCAATCATTTTCCTTATCCCTCGGACATTAGAAAACATTTGCAAGTGAAAACTCCTCCAGTGTTCTTGACATTCATTCAATGATTTCATTTCCCGCCACTAGCCAATTCACTGGCCAGTTCTCAATCAACCTTTGTTGCCATACTCGAGTATACCAAAACACTGTTCCAAGGTCACCAGCCGCCCGACGGAGTCCGCTTCTGGCTCGAGTCGACTGGCAACGAAGGGAAAGGGTCTAGTTCAGCCAAAAGGCTTACATTCATGCACAAGTAGCATTCAATCATTTAATCATTGAAAATTTCACGTTAACTTAGGTCGAGTACGATAAAGTGCACACTTGCCTGTCGAAAATTCATTTAACAATCATTAAAAATATTTAACATTCAAGCAAACATTCACAACAATCTACATAGGCATTGAAAGCACAACATACAAAGAACACTCACCAGTCTAAGCCAAAATAACGTCAAAAGTTTCCTTCCGAATTATGCCCTTGATCACCGACAAACCCTAAGAATAACCAATCCCAAATTTAAGTGAGCAAATGTAATTTAAGATCCAACTAACCCTAAAATCAAATCTTACATCTTACTAATGTTGATAAGGGCAAGTAATAGAAATTTGGGCAGTATGCCCTTTTGCATTTAACTATTTTTCAGCCATTTATGGCTTCATTATTTTCCTCAACTCATCCAAATTCACACATAAACAATCTTAATACAATAGCCCCTCACTAGACTCAATGTCATCCCAACACAAGGCAATTCTAGCAATGCAACTATCAAAATCAAAGTTGAAAACCAGTTTTAAAGACGAATGGCTAAGTAGCGGGTTTGATATCTTCTAGCGTTTTGGTCACATTTGAAACTATGCTTATCGGATTGGGGTAACTTTTATGGCGTTTCGAAACCAAGACAGAGAAATACATTTCCTATGAAGATATCAACACCCAATTGTGCATTTTCAAGGTCAAAATGTAAAATCTCAGAGAAAACAGAAAGCTGCCCGCGAAATAAGACATTTGGCAGTCAGGGGTACTTTAGTCATTTCACAAGTTACAGTGCTCCGATTGAGCTGAAATGTTGTAGGTAGATAGTTAACTCCATTCCATACAACTTTCATGTTTTAATCAAGGACTAATTCGGCCTTTATCATGGACGAAGGTGCAGGTCAGTGTGGTTCTTAAAACAGGCAAAATTAGTCCTAAGTGCTGGAAATGTAAACCCTAAGTTGGAAATTTAGAACTAAAACTGGAAAATCCTTATTTGGAAGCTAAAAGTCATATTAAACCTAGAAATCTTCATATCATCTCTCTCAAGTCTATAACAAAACTAGATATAAGCATCTCATGGGCTGAAAATATGAATCAAAGCTAGATTAGTTCCACCAATTTCACAACCCATGAAATCTTTCATAAAACTTCCATATTCATGTAATACATCAATTTAAATGCAAGATTAAAAGAAAAAAGTAGTTCCTTGCCAAGAATACCTTCAATTCCTAAGGAGAGCATCAAATCACAACTTTCTTCTCCAAAAGCACACCATACCAAGCTTCCTTCCTTGTTGCAACCTTCTATGAATGGATTTAGGGTTTGAGGTTGATTTCCCACAAAATCTTGCTAGAAATCAAGATGAAACTTGAAGGAATTTTTCTCTCTTCTTCTCCTCTCTCTCTCGCCAAGCTTGCAAGAAAATGAAATGGTTTTGGTTCAATGTTTACAAGATGAAGACTAAGAAAGGCTTGGTCAAAGGGTCTTGGTCAAGACCTTGGATGGATTTTTGACAAATGGCACAATCACAAATGTTTCCACCAAAATATCTTTCTTTTCCTTAGTCAATAATGGTGGCTGACTTAAGGGTTGATTAAGGGCTAATTAGCTCAATTAAAAACAAGGAGATTAAGGTAATAAAGTAGTGTTCAACTGGTGTCCTCAATCGGTAACAAACGGTGCACGTCAGTTCGAGCTGTTTTTCCTTAACTCGCACGTACTAGGGTTTTCACTTATGATTTACTAACTTATTATTATCATTTCTAATCACACACTTTCTCTTATTTAAAACTCTTTCTTAACCACCGAATTTAATACACACACCGCACCAAACTAATCACACTATCGAAATACGTAAAAACTCTAATTTACGCTAACTATAAAGCTAAAGACGAAACTCTGATTTTATGATTTATTGCAACTATTGAGGAAGTAAATGAGTAGTAAAGCTATTATAAAATAATTTATTCAAAAAAAGGAAATTTTAAGAAAATAAGAAGAATTTTGTGAGTCCCTCACGCTCTCTCCCCCTTAAGAAAATTTCGTCTTCGAAATTTTTACCTTTCATCTCCTCAGATGACTTCGGAGTTTGTTGCTTGTCCACGGCATATACCCGTGCTGGTACTTTTGGTCGGTTCCCTCTACCAGTAGATTGTCTAGATTTGGTTTTATCCACTTGTTGAGCCACTAATCCCTCGTGGCTGCTTCTTCGAGCAAGTTATTAGTTTGATGGTCGGTACTTCCCGCAAATCAGACACTTGCGCCCCTTCACCCAGCATTCATCCTCAGTATGATTTTTTTCCCACCATATCCACAAGCCAAGCGAAGGAGCCACTTTTTGGCTTTCTCAAGGAATTCCCTCTTGTTGCTCTTTTTTCGATTTGAATTTCTCTTGAAGAATTTTTTCCAATTGTCCTAATGTCCAAGGTGGGTAGTGCGTTCCTTAGATTCCTCAGGTGTACTAGTAGGTATACTCCTTTTTCTGGCATGAAAGGCCTTCAATTGCGCCCTCGCAATTTCAATTCTTTGAGCTTTTTCAAGGGCTTCCGTGAATGTATTAATTTGTGCAGCCCGCCAAAGTTTCTTACATTTCCACATTTAACCCCTGTACAAATTGTCTCACCGTCCTTTGCTCCGTAACTATTAATTCAGGAGTAAATTTGGATAAGTTTAATGAATTGTGCTTCATATTCGGCCACGCTTAGGGTCCTTGGCCGTAACCTAATTAAAATGATCCTCTCTTTTCTCTTGGACCAAAGGTGGGACGTATTCTCATTAAATTCTTTCATCAAGTTTACCAAAATCCATGCCGTCTGCTCTCTTCCCACTTCGCCCTAATAACATTCCACCATGCCCTAGCCAGTCCTTCAAATTGAAAGACGACAAAAGCCACTTGTCTTTCCTCTGTATAATACAAGACTACAAAAATATTTATCATTGCCTCCAACCAGTTTTCAGCTACTTCCGGATTAGACCCTCTAAAGAATTTCGGTGGAGAAAACTTTTGGAAACTCGCTAAGACCCTGTCCTCTCCTATCTTCGGGTTCCTAGGCTGATTCACTAGAGTTTTGGCCTTGTTGTTCTACTAATCGCGTTAAGATGTTGGTCATTTGTTGTATCGCTGTCGCCACTTGGTCCCTGCTTCAACCCTCGGTCCATGATCTTGCTCGGCTACTGTTTCTCTTTCATTCCTTGGTTGTTGTAACTGCCTAACCCCACGGGCACGATTAGCTCCATATCCGCGACTACGTCTCCCCTCCATACCCTTTTTCTCTTTTTTTTTCAAAAGGTGATATAGTACGTGAACAAAAATAGATTGGCTAAAGCGGCAAAATAAAGACAATTTTTAAACCATAAAACCAAAGATAAGGAAACATGCTTAGCATATCTATAACATACCAAACTCACAAAATTACATATCAAGTTGAACAATATCAAGTGCAGCAAGTATTATACATGTGAACATTGACAGGTCACGAGCGAAATACATACAGTGGCAAAACAAGAAGAAAAACACGACATGCCATCCCAGCCACCCTAACTTACTTGTTACAATCTCAAGGTCTTACGTTTTTAGCTTAAGTCATCACTCAATCAGCTAATTCCACTTCTCTCTTAAGCTCAACTATATTGTACTTCTCTCCGGCCGATATTGCACCACACTCGGTTAAAATATTTTCCGTTCGATCTCTCACTTCTCTTACTATCCGAACTAGATGTCCGTTGACCTCTTGCACTTGCTCTCACAGAACATTATCCCGTTCTTGTTACCCGCAATGGAGATTTCAAGTCCTTATCATTGCCCAAAACTCTTGAGTATTCGGGTACAAGAATTCGAAATAAGATAATGCACAACTCGAGCCGGCCGGCCCCAAGAGTAAATCACCACATTTGACATTCTTACCAACATACATATCTAATTTTCCTCAAATATCAAGATAAAGGATTTATACCTATCACATTCATGATTCACAACTTACGGTCTAAAAGAGTACTTAAACCTTTACTCATTCACATAACACCGCTTGGCCCAAGTTCACCCCGCGCAGAGACCACACGAAACAATTCTGATATCACCTGTAACGACCCCACTTCCCCCTAGGGCGTACCAAAGGGTTTGGCGGACCGCCTGTCCAACTCTCGCCAGGACTCGTTCACTCTTAACAAATAAAATAAGATATAAGTTCAAGAATAAGTGAAATAATAGTTCCCAAACTTGGAACGTGTACTTACATTCATATCTATCCCAAACATTCATACAATGGGACACTTTGTCCCCCCAAACTTTGGAGGATTACCCACTTTAGTCCCTAAACTTCAAAATGAGACACTTAAGTCCCTAAACTTATAAATACCTCCCAATTAAGGAAAATTGTTGACAGAATCCTGAATGTCGTTGGTGGTCGAAGTGTCCATTTCATAAGTTTAGAGATTTAAGTGTCCCATTTTATAAGTTTAGGGATTTAAGTGTCCCAATTTGTAAGTTTAGGGACTTAAGTGTCACATTTTGAAGTTTAGGGACTAAAGTGGGTATTCGTCCAAAGTTTGGGGGGACCAAAGTGGAATTAACCCTTTGAACCATGAAAGAAAGTTGAGTTTTTTGGTTAGCAATCCACTTACATGTAATCTGTTTTGGAGGAAAAACTCCCAGCCATGAACCATGGTTAAACTTTGACTTTGCTTGTGACAAATGGATGCTATTTTACTAAAAATTTCCTACTTAAACTGAGAACATGTAGCTACCATTTTCTTTGAGCGTTAACTCCAGCTTTAACTCTAAGATGTTAGGTGCAAACTCATACCTTTTGACTCATTAAACATTTCATGTGTTAAACATAACATGCATGAATAAATTCCCTGGTGTTTGGAGAAAATTGGAAGTCATCGTGAACACAAATTTCTGTCAAAAGAAACCAAGAGTAAGGGCAAGGTTTCCAACCTTATACTCATGCATTTGGTTGCAAAATCCTATATCTTTTAACTTACATGTTTGATAACTTTAAAACTGGACTTTTTGTGTCATTCACTTGTTTTGATCAAGATGATAAGTGTAATTAAAATTTGGATATGTCTTAGGAATCAGTGATGAGCTAAGAAAATCCCAAAACCGAGATATGACTGTCCATTTGATTTGGTGAGTGTTCCAACTATATGTCCCATGCTACTTGTTGCTCAAATATGACTTGTATATGACTTGTTGCTTGAATTGACCTATTATTGCATAGGCGAGTATGTACTTTATTGCGCTCGACCTAATTTAACTAAGCTCTTGATATCTTGTTTACAAGTGAACTGTTTATAAGTGAACTGATATACATGTGCATGGCTTGAAAGTCGGTTATAGATGTTATCTCATCGACTATACTAACTGTTTGGGAACCCAAACCCCACTGGCTAGTTAGTCGAATCGAACCAGCAAGGACTTGGTCGAGGAGATTGACGATCTTTGGGTACTGTTTACAATTTTGCCACTGAAATTGGATCCATTGAATTTGGAATACTCGAGTATTACCACCACTGTTCCTGTTTGGAGTTCTAGCCCGATAGGGGATTGATCGGTGGACGGAGACTGGAGTTAAGTGGTGCTCTATTGGACTTGTTATAATTCCATGGTTAAAAGAGTGTCAACAGATCCTAGATAAGTTGCTACGGAACCTGCTCCTGAGAGCAGACTGTATCCTTTTCATGAATGTGTTATTTACTGTACATTGTTAAATGAGTGATTTGGATATTACTTATTTCATGAAACACGTGATCATACCAGCATGTGAATGTTGTAATGCCTGATTGTTTGTTATTTTTTTGGAATCTCACTGAACTTTTAGCTCATCCCTTTATTTGTTTTCCTTGACAGGATGCGAGGATAAGAGAGACAAGAATAGTACTAGTTGTGATAGGAAATCTTAAACTTGCAATTGGCCGGCATTGTATTATGATATTAGTTGTTCAAGTTTTCATCTTTTAGCTTGTACTTTGGTTCGTCTATTTGGACGATTTGTAGCATATAAATGTTATATTGAAGAATTTTAATGTTACTGATTTGGTATCCAAAGAATAGTGAATTCGTAAGTTATAGTCCACATTTTAAGTAATTGCCATCCTATTTATACTTAGTGAATGGATTGAACTACTTATATTTTGATCTATTTAGTTGTGCACATAAGTATGGATGTGTTGTGAAGTTGGATGGTTTGTAATATTTACCGGGAAGTTTCATGCTTACTTTGGAGTTAATGTTATCTCTGAAGTTAATGTTAGTTTGTGAGTCTTGGCGAAAATTGGGCAGGCGGTCCGCTAACCTCTAGGGTACACCTTAGGGTGAGGTAGGGTCGTCACAAGTGGCAAGATAAAGATATTTTCAAGTCACAAAACCAAAGATAAGGAAACATGTTTAGTATATTTATAACACACTAAGTTCATACATCAAGTAACAAATATACAGTACATATCAAGTTGATCAAAACCAAGTGCATAAAACATATGCAAGTATCATACATATTAGTATTGACATGTCACGAGCAAAATACATAGAGTGGTAATATAGTGGCAAAACAAGAAAAGCAACGACATGTTATCCTTGAAATTCTAATCTTTGCTTGCAAAAACTCAAGTCTGCAACCTCCAGTTTACTCATGGTCATTGTCAAAGCCATGCTCAAAAGATACTACAGCTACTTACCCCCATAGTATCCTTTCCATTCTCAATCGGAGCGGTCATCCTACGTTCACCAAAAGAATATATACAAGATTAGAATCCAAACCCTTTTCTCCAAAACTTCCATACCTAATCCAAAACTCTTAATTTGGGCAAGATAGGAGTAAAAGCCAAATTCCTACTTTTACATCGAGGGATATGTATCCACGAAGCATAGGCAAAGGTAGTCAATTAAGAACCAAATTAAAAGGGGATAGGTCTGAAGTGCTAGCTTCTCAAACGGGGATAGGTCTGAAGTGCTAGTTTCTCCAACATGCATAACAATCTAACCACTAGCCATAGAAAACCTAACCAACCAGTTACTGGATTAGTCCATTATAATACTCATCGATCCATTCTTCTCGATTAGTTTAATTCCTAGGTCACACATTAAAATCTTCCATGCGTTAACCGTTTCCATTCACATCTACTTTAAGAGCAGTCATGATGTCGATTCTCATCTAAATGCCCTCAACTCTTGAGTATTCGGGTACAAGAATCTGAAATAAAATAATTAACAACTCAAGTCGGCCGGTCCCAAGGGTAAATTACTTACAGTTGAGATTCCTACCTGAAGTACAGATCTATCTTCCCCAAGTATCATGGTAAAGGTTTACACCTATAACATTCATGAATCACAACTTACGCTCAAGAAGAAAACTTAGTCCTTTCCATTTATTCATGTAACCGAGACCATAACATCACTTGGCCCAAACTCATCCCATGCAGAGACCACGCGAGACCGCTCTGATACCACCTGTGATGATCCCACCTCCCCCTAGGGCGAACCCAAGGTTTGGCGGACCGTCTGCCCAACTCTCGTCAGGACTCACTCACTTACATCCTTGAAATAGTCTTTCACACCTCTAGATTAACATAAAATTTCCATTCATCGAAGAATTTCAACTTAATTCACAACCCAAAAGTGAAACATAGGGTTTCATTAATAAAGATTCCAAATACATCCATCTACAAAAGTACAAGCACGTGAAGATTATACATACTATTTCACGCTTACTTGTTCCGACCTCCACTCCTGTAAGGAAAACAAAACTAAAAGAATGAGTTAAAAACCCAGTGAGGTTCCCAAATAAGCAATCAAGTAGAGAAACCATAGAGGTATTATATTTAAGAATTTGCACACTTTGCACAATAACAAACAGTCATTCAAAAAATAAACATTCAATCATTGAAAGGATGCATGCTCACTTGGAGTTATTCATTCAGTCAGTTATTCAGTTTCCGACCATTTCTCCCTTATAGCTCCAAAATATGAAAACACATTTGAAAATAAAAACTCTTTCAGTGATCATTTCATTCAGCCAGTCATTTTATTCATTGCATTTCATTCACTAGTCAGTTCTCCACCAAACTTCGTGGTCATACTCGAATATACCAAACATTGTCTCACGGTCACCAACTGCCCGACCGAATCTGCTTCTAACTCTAGTCGACTAGCAACGAAGGGTAATGACCCAATTCAGCCAAAAGGCTTATATTCATGCACAAATAACATTCAATCATTTGGTCATTGAAAATTCACATTCACTTAGATTGAGTGCAATAAAGTACACACTTGCCCATTAAAAATCTATTTAACAATCATTGAAAAGCATTTATGTGATGCCCCCACTTCTCTCTAAGGCGAATCAGAGGGTATCCACGGGACGCCTGCCCAACTCTCGCTAGGACTCAAGGCAATACGATTCATGCTTAACTATAAATAACCAATAATACAAGTCTAATAAAGAAAGTCGCTTCCATAACCAATATTCAATAGTACACCACGAGTACAAAATGCATCAATCGTCCAAATCTTACATTAAATTTCCAAAAGTTACATCAAAATCCAAATGTTTTTACAATAATCGAAAGTCTAGCCAGGTACAATGAAAACCCTAATACAAAAGTACATCACAAGGGGCTTTCTTCAAGTTCACTCCAATCCATCTCTGTTAAGGAAAACAAATCTACAGGGTGAGCAAAATGCTCATGAGGCCAAGAACACACATGCAAGCACATAGTCCAAGTAGCATGCCCAAATAATAGGTCAATAGATAAAGTGCGAGTAATTAACAATTTTAATGAAATGTAAACAGAAGCAATTCAAGGATATGGTAGCTCTCAGGAGCTAAGTTCCACTTACTTTTCCAGGGTCATTCGTATACCTTCCTGCGATGACTCTCCGTCAACCGAGTCGGTATTTCCAATCCGTAGATCTCCACTTACTTCTCATATCCGTCCACCGTACACCGCACCGGACCCGCACAACATTTATAAGGCGATACTCCACGAGTATGCCAAGCGAGACCTCTTCGATAGGTCAAGCTTATCATGTAATTCTCATGACTCACCGAAATTCCCGACCAAGCCCATGCCAGCTCGAGTTCCAAGGTCGGCCTATAAGCATCCCCCCATGTAATATTTGTATGTCGAGGAGATTCACTCCGGCGACGTATGCAGTCATAGCATACAAATTCATGTCATTCAAGCATTTGATATATCCAGACATTTGATAATTTCAAGCATTTGATATATTCCAGCATTTCAATCATGAGTTATTCATTTCAAATGAGAACGAGTGCGATAAGGTACACACTCGGCTCTATTTTCAAAATCTCAAGTCATGGATAACAAGTAAGCATGTATCAAGTTCACAGGAGTTCAAGTACTCATGCACTTGACACTCACCAAGTAAATAAGAAGGAATGTCACTCGAGATTCAAGCATTCACCGTGGGATCCTCTTGAAGGTCCTCTTGAGTGCCTGAGTAATTAATAATAATCTATCACTCATAAACCCCAATTATCAAGGAAGATTGTACACTTGTATAATCTGAGAAAATTTTATGAAAATGAGCCCTATTTATTCGTAAATCGAGGCTCAAAGGTGGGGTTTTAAAGCACAAGAGAAATCGAGTTTTCACCTTTGAAATCAAGTGTAAAACGTTCAAGTGATATCGAGGGAAAAAGGAGAATTCGAAAAACTCCATTTCCTTAAATTTCAAAAATTTCAACTTTGATATGAGATCTTTGAAAAATCGTATCTCACTCATTACAAGTCCAAAATTGGAAAAATTAGTACCGTTGGAAACTACTTCCAAATTACTAAAAGTTCCTAGAAGACACTTTTCTATGATTCCAAATGGAAGATATCCAAAACTCAGCTCAAATTTGCTGCCTTAAGCTTACTAAGACAGTTTTGGGTTGGTTTTTGGCCAACTTTGAAAATTCGGCATAATTCATAGAATTTGAACTAGCCTCTCAAATTTGAAACTCAATTAGAGTTACAATCCACGTTTAAAACAAAACAAGCGGAACAAGAATTGGAGTTTTGAGCACCAAGGTATGGTGGCTCAAAGTTACTAAAATTTCCTTGCTAAACAAGGTTTTCCAAACTAAAACCATGAACTTTGGGACTTCGGTTGAACATCGAAATGAACTCGGAATGGTACCCAATTTGGTAGTATTATACTACCATATGAGGGCTATTCATCTATCTAATTTCATGGAAAAATACGTACGGGAAGTTGGTTAACCCATTCACGAAAGTTCCAAAATTTCCAAGGTAAATCTTCCTTGGTCACTCCGTTTTCCGTTTTTCAAAACGTTTGGTCAACCAAGTATCTCAAACACGGCCCATTTGCATAGAAAAGGTCTAATAAACATCCAAGATGCATTTGGTGGGTGATTAACATCAAGAATTTCGAAACAACAAGTCCCAATCAAGATTTAGACATTTACTAGCCGAAAGAGGGTTTCAAATCATTGGGTCAGTTTCGGATTTCGGCCACAACTCACTCAATTCAACTTGGAATTGAGCGTGTTCAATGGCGTTGAAAACTAGATTCATAAAGCTACAATTTCTCAGAAGAAATTGTTTTCAAAATCTGTCCACAACTAGCTCATATTTGAGCATCAATTCGCTGCTCAAAACAGAGCTCCCGGTGTAGATGCGAAACAGGACAGTCATGTTCAAACGATTGGTATGGACTACTCAAGTGGAATCAGAACATGCATTTTATACCGTTGGAAAGCTGGGAATGTCTAGTTTCCAGTGCCACAAACGGAACGCGATTTCCACATTGGAGTAAAAAGTTATATCCAAAACAAAAACACTACCATAACAGTTTCGGAAAAATTTCCAGTTTTTGCTGACTTCCGAAAACACATCATTTGGCCAACCAAATCATGAAATTTTCTTATGAAACTTTCTACACATCCCCCACAATATGTATACATCATAACCAAGTCATTAGAACCACAACAATTTGCCCTAAGGGCCACGGACATTCACAGGGACAGAAATGGAAAAATTCTTCCCTTCACCTCCTTTGAGTTATCATCCATAATATCACTTATTTCTACTAATTTAAGCACCAATCCAACATTATTAACATCAAAACTCACAAAATCAGTCCATCAAGCCATAGTGGGAGTTCATAGAGTCCACACACCAAATTTCCACATAAATAAAGTTACCCATAAGAAATTATGAACTCATAAGTGCTAAACAACTTCCATAAGTCAAGATTTGCAAGGTTGATCGACACTTGCTTTCCTAGATGCTCAAGGCAGAAATTTCAGTCCTCCTTAGCTCAAGAAAAACCATGGATTTGAAGCTCTTTTGTAGCTTGAGTTACTCTCCAAGTGTTTAGCAAGTTGTACGTAAAATTTGAAGTGTTTTTGTGAAGATTTGAAGGTGAAATGAAGAAGAAATGTGGGCTGTTTTTCTTCCTTGGATGGCTGGCCAGAAGAGAGAGGGAAATGGAGAGTTTTGTGTTGCAATGAAGCTTCCTTGAGAAGCTAAAATGTATGGCTAAGAATGCCTCAAAAGTCAACTCTCTATCCGCGCGCACGTGCGCGCGTTTCGTGCTCGATTCCGCTCGAGATTGTTTCACTTGTGCACTAAACCTCTAGTGCACTTCTATTCATACTATTATTATTCACTCTTAATGGTCTAAAAATAAGGGTCTAAAGTCCCTCAATTAATCGCGCGCGTGAAATCGCGTACTACTGATTTGTGCTCGGTAAAGTGAATTTCCAAGAAATTCTTATAACGATTGTATCACTAACTAATAATTGAACATTTAAACATAAAAATACCTATTTAAAACTAATATACAAGTCTCCAATTTTTCAATTTATTGTATCATCGAATCGATTATTATTTCCAACGCGCTTTCACTATTCACACTTAACGAGATTCCAAAAATTAAATTTTGAAATATGTCACTTTAAAAATATAATTAGGCTATAGATTCATGTAATTAGGTCTAAAAAGGTTAGAAAATAATATTCGGGGCAATTGGCCAAATAAATAATTAAATAAGCTAGAATTAAGAGTTTAAAATAAGAAAATTTGTGAGTCCTCACAATTTAACATTCAAGCAAACATTCACAACATTCCACATAGTCATTGGAGGCACAACATGCAAGGAACACTCACTAATATCAGTAGATTAAACATCAACTCTCTAGATGATAACTTTGATCGCTACCAAACCTTGAGACAAGATTCACAATCACAATAAATTTAAACTTAGAAGATTCAACTAGCCAAAACATACACGTCTAGTATTCCAAGGTATTCTATATACTTCTCACTTTGAGTTTGAAACTTTAAGATAAAATCCAACACAAGTATTTTAAAAGTGAGGAAAGCAATTTAAGCATCCAAAATCACACCAAATTAAGGTTTAAGACCTAGAAACGTTTTCCCAAAGTTTTCAAATCCCACTCAATTCATTGACAAAATTTTCAACTCTGGCGACATTCTTTGAAAAAGTATAACTTGAGTTCCGAAAGTCAAAAAATCACAAAACTTACATCATTAGAAAATATATTCAAAGAACTAATAGGCTTTAGAAGAATTTTCATGAAATTCAGCTCATAGGTTAGTCAAATTTCAATTCAAACTCACTGCTGTCTCATGTGCAAAAACAGAACAGTCATGGTTTTCAAGTAACTTTGCAAATTTCCTGGTATTTATAGGAGGTGAACAAAATCATGAATTTTATACCATTGAAATTACTATGAATCTAGTTTCAAATGCAACAAACAAAACTCAATTTTGACTTTCCTATATGAAGTTATAGTCATTTTCCCAAAGCTGTGCAGGACTTTCTACGAAAATTTTTCAGCAAGCAATTAGTTTGGAAAACTAGGTTTTTCCCTTTTTAAACCTCTTTGTTTTGGCTTAAAACTAATACACATGCAAAGAAATAATTGTAACAAGTGTTTTGAGAAAATTCATATGCAAGAGGAAAACAAAATACTCTAAATTCAGACTTTAATCCTCACTTGACCAACAAGGAGAAAATCCAGCATATGTCCCCAAATTTCTTCAAGTAAACCATCCAATCCAAATCTTAATTCATAGTAAATGGACCTCAATCAATGACACATATTGTAAGGGACGAATGGTGCATACACTAAGCCACAAAACTATCAATTTTGAACATATATATCAAGCTCCAAATCACTTACACCAAAGCTGAAATTTTTCATTCCAAGGGTGCAAATTAACATAGCAAAGTTGGAAATTAGTACTAAAGCTGGAAAATCGAATCTATGAGTTAGATAACCTCATACCAAAGTTTATAAGTTCATCCAACCTCATATCAAAGCTAAACCATTTATATCAAGACTGTCCAATACATTTCAAAACTGAAAATTGCAAGCTAGTAAGCAAAACCATGAAATCTTCCGTAAAATCCATCATAATCAAGTCATATGTTGTTTAAATGACAAAATAAGAAGGAAAAGAGAGGTTCTTAGTATAATACCTCAAAACCCCGAGATAAGTTGCAAAACAAGAGCTTTCTTTCTCAAGTGACTCCACCAAAAACTTCCCTTCAAACCTAGCTTAAGATTAATCGGTATAGATTAGGGTTGGTATTTGGATTTCTCTTGGATTCAGCAAGAAATCAAGGCTTGAAATGAAGTTTTTTCTCTCCTTTTTCTCTCATAAATTTCGTCCATGAAGGAGGAAAATGAGGGGTTTGTTGGGTGGAAATGGAAGATAAGTGTTAAGGTAGTCTTGGTCAAAGTTGGCCTTGATTACCAACACTTGTCCCTCTCTCTTTTTTTTTTTGTCTTTTCCTCTCCTTTTCTATCCAATTTTGGCCAGCCCTTAGAGGCAAGTAATAATGATAAAGGGAAAAAAAATGGAGAAAGTAAGAAAGAAAAGTCTTGGTTAAGTAATAGTTTTGACCGGTGACAAGTGGCGCGAGTTGATTCAAGCCTATCCTTTTTTTTTCTCTTGTTTGCCTCTAATCTCCAAGGTAACTAGGGTTTCTCTAATACATTTTTAACACTTCTAAACACATAATTCCTCTAGTACCACACTCGTTCTCATTCACCAAATTTAACGCACACATCTTACTAGTCGGGCAAACTACCTTAATAGTCTACAAAACTTAACATGAACTAAAATATAAAAAGAAAAAGAGAAAAATCTTAACTTAACCTTTAAAATCACTATCAAATTAAGGCTAGCAAATAACCAAGTAAAGTGAAGTTAAAAGGAAATATAAATTAATTTTTTCAAAAATAGGAGAAAATTTAAAATAATTTTCGGGTCCTCACACTCTCTCCCCCTTAAGAAAATTTCATCCACAAAATTTTACCTTCCATCGCCTCAAATGACTCTGGAGCCTGTTGCTTGTCTATGCCATAACCCACTTAACCTTTAAAATCACTATCAAATTAAGGCTAGCAAATAACCAAGTAAAGTGAAGTTAAAAGGAAATATAAATTAATTTTTTCAAAAATAGGAGAAAATTTAAAATAATTTTCGGGTCCTCACACTCTCTCCCCCTTAAGAAAATTTCATCCACAAAATTTTACCTTCCATCGCCTCAAATGACTCTGGAGCCTGTTGCTTGTCTATGCCATAACCCACGTCGGCACTCTTGATCTATTCTATCTTTCGTTAGCTTGTTTACGGGTAGTTCTGTTCCCCTGTTGAGTATTATTTCCCCGTTGCTGCTTCTTCGAGCAGTTGCTAATTTGACGGTCGGTACTCTCACAAACCAAACACTTTCACCCCTTCGCCTAGCATTCATTCTCGGTGTGATTTGTCTTCCTCACAAACCAAGAAGCGAGGAGCCATTTTTTGGCCTTCTCAAGGAATTTCCTCTTGTTGCCCTTTTCCCATTTGACTTCCTCTTGTAAAACCTTCTTCTAGTGTTCCTAGTGTCCATGGTAGGTAAGGTGAATGGTTCGCACTTTTTACTTTGGAAGGCATTGCATTTTCTCTAGATTCCTCATGTGTACTACTAGGTGCATTCCTCTTACGTACGTGAAAAGTTTTTACCTGTGCCTTTGCATTCTCAATCCTTTGGATTTTCTCAAGAGAAAGTGAAAAACCAAGACTTTCCTCTCCAAATAACTCTACTACAAGCCTTCTTAATACCTTGTTGCAACTTTGTTCGGTTTAGATTAGTGGTTCTTATTGATTTCTCACTCAATCAAGCCAAAATCAAGATGAAACTTGAAGCTCTCCTCTCTTTTTTCCTCTCCAAAAGTTGGCCAAGATGAAGGAAAAATGAAGGAAATTTTGATGGTAGGAAAAATAAGAGTGGAAGAAAACTTTTGGTCAAAGGTAGCTCTGATTGCCAACACTTGGCAATCATCCATTTTTTCCTCTTATTTTGTTTCTTTTACTCTCTTTTTTTGGTCAAAAATTTCGGCCACCCTAGGAAAAAAGTTAGGGAAGGGAAAAATGAAAGAAAAATAAGAACATTAGGGAAAGAAAGTCTTGGTCAAGTGGTCTTCAACCGTTAACAAACGGCGCGAGTCGGTTCAAACCTATTTCTTTGCCTCTCTTGTACTTTTGTTTTAACTTATGATTCACTAACTAACTCTTAGCACTTTTAATCACATATCCACTAAATTTAGTATACATACCTCATCAATTGATCACACTACTCCAATGCACCAAAACACTAACACATACTAACTATAAAAGTAAAAGTAAAACTCTCGACTATATTATTTATTACAACTATTAAGGGAAGTAAATTAGTAGTAAAGGAATTGTAAATTAACTTATTCAAAATAAAAGAGAATTATAAGAAAATATAAACGAATTTTCAAATCCTCACATTTTCTCCCCCTTAAGAGAATTTCGACCTCGAAATTCATACATTTATTCATAAATAGTTCAGGGTATTTCTCTTGCATATACGTCTCTAACTCCCAGTTACCCCAGGTATAATTCCTTATGGAAAAATAAATACTTAAAACTTTTATGGTCCGTATACACTTGAAAGTCACTCCATACAGGTAATGTCGCCATTTCTTCAAGGCAAACACAACCGCCGCGAGTTCTAAATCATGGGTTGGATAATTCTACTCGTGATATTTTAACTTCCGAGATGCATAGGCAATTACATTCCTATTTTATATTAAGACACACCCCAAACTTTCTCTCGAAACATCTGCAAATATCGTATAGCTATCCTTCCCGTATGGCAAAGCTAACACTGGTGCCATATTCAATCCTTTTTAAACTCTTGGAAACTAATTTCATATTTAGCATCCCCAAATTATTTTTCTTTTTCTTTGTCAAATTCGTTAGGGTCCTGCAATTCTTAAAAAATCCTTTACAAATCGACGGTAGTACCCTACTGGTCCAAGAAACTACGAATCTCAATAGGATTCTCCGACAGTTTCCACTTGGCAATAACTTCTACTTTAGCTGGATCCACAGTAAGTCCGTTCTTTGAGATAATATTGTCTAGAAATGACACTTTCTCCAACCAGAACTCGCATTTGCTAAATATGGCAAATAGCTAGTGCTCTCTTAGTATTTGCAATATCAATTTTCAAATGTTGCTCATGCTTATCTTTAGTCTTTGAATACACCAAAATATCATCAATAAATACTACCACGAATCGGTCCAAATAATATTTAAACACCCGATGCATTAAATCTATAAATGCTGTTGGAGCATTAATTAATCCAAAAGGTATCACCGCAAACTCGTAATGCTCATATCGAGTGTTAAAAACAGTTTTTGGTACATTCTCTTTCTTAATTCTTAATTGATAATATCCTTGTCTAAAATATAACTTAGAGAACACCACAACCCCTTATAATCGGTCAAATAACTCGTCAATGTGAGACAAAAGATATTTATTCTTAACGGTCATCACATTCAATCCTCGATAATCAATACACAATCGCAAACTCAACTAATGTCATTTACTGGCTCCAACTTCCTCCAAAATTCACAATACATGCTCTTAACACATCCTCAAGGATTTGAATGGTTCTCTCTGACTGTCCATCTGTTTGAAGATGATAGGCTGTGCTATAGTTCAGATTAGTCCCTAAAGTCTCTTATAACTCTGCCAAAATCGAGATATAAATTTAAGATCTCTATCGGATACTATAGTCACTGGTACCCTGTGTAATCTTACAATCTCATCCATATAAAGTTTGGCAAAGTTCTCCAAAGAATATTTCATATTAATTGGCAAGAAATGTGCAGACTTAGTCAATCAATTTACAATCACCCAAACCGCATCATGACCCTTTTGACTTCGTGGTAACCCTGATACAAAATCTATCATTATGTGTTCCTACTTCCATTCAGATATCTCTAAAGGTTGTAACAAACCCGACGATTTTTTATACTAGGCCTTCACTTGCTGACAAGTAAGACACTTTTGAACAAATTGAGCAATCTCTGATTTCATGTTGTCCCCACTAATATAGACTTTTAAGATTCTAGTACATCTTGCCACTACCTGGATGTACAGTGTACCTAGAACGATAAGTTTTTTCTAAAATGTTCTTTTTCAATTCCTCCTCTTTTGGTACAACAATGCGATTTCGAAAATTATTGTGTGAAAATTTTTGAAATTGTTAATAAAATATTAACAATTTTGAAAATACACCTTATATTCCTGTCCTTGCATATGACTATTTGTTCAAAAGTGTCTTACTTGTTAGCAAGTGAAAGTCGAACATAAAAATCATCGGATTTGTTACAATCTTTAGAGATACCTGAATGGAAGTGAGAACACATAACGATGAATTTGTGTTAGAGTTATCACGAATTCAAAAGGGTCATGATGTGGTTTGGGTGATAGTAGATCGATTGACTAAGTCTGCACATATCTTGCCAGTTATTATGAATATTGTTTGGAGAAACTTGCCAAACTTTATATGGATGAGATTGTAAGATTGCACGGGGTACCAATGAACATAGTATCTGATAGAGATCCTAAATTTGTATCTCGATTTTGGCAAAAATTACAAGAGATTTTAGGAGCTAAGTTGAACTATAGCATAGCCTATCATTCTCAAACAGATAGACAGTCAGAGAAAAACCATTCAAACCCTTGAGAATATGTTAAGAGCATGTATTGTGGATTTTGGATGAAATTGGAGCCAGTACATGATATTAGTCAAGTTTGCATATAATAACAGTTATCACTCTTCTATCCAAATGGCCCCATATGAAGCATTTTATGGATGGAAATACCGATCACTGATCCACTGAGATTAAATAGGAGAGAGAAAGGTTATAGATCCAATAACGATACCATGGGTTGAGGAAATCTATGAAAAGGTATAAATAATACGTTAGAGACTTCAAATTGCCCAATTAGTTTTGTTTTCCTTACAGGGGGTGCGAGCATAGGCGTGAAGCGGGAACAGACTGGTTTTGTTTAGACTTTTGACTCTTATAATTATACTAGTGCTAGTGCTCGATTAGGGTTGGAAGTTTAACTAGAATTTGAATCTTTTGTTATATTTGGGTATGTATGAACATTTGAGATAGACATGAGTATAGATGTACATCCTAAGTTTGGAAACTGCTATTTCATTTATTTTTGAAGTTATAATTTATTTTTTTGAAATTGTGTGAGTGAGTTCTGGCGAGAGTTGGGCAGGCAATCCGCTAAACCTTGGGGTATGACCTTAGAAAGAGGTAGGGTCGTCACACTTAGAACATTCGGCCAGCCTGGAGAATAGTTAAGAGCCAAATTAGGTATCCTAGTTCATTTAGGATTTTGAGTTTTGTAAAGGGTATTAATAAGCCTTAAGTCCCAACATTATTTCTTAGATAGATTATGAATAATTTTACAGAACTTAGTTCTTGAGAGTTGCTCTATGGCTCTATTAACCCATCTTGAACACCTAGAATCACTAATGTTCATTCAGCTTATCAATCAAGAATACCATCTTTGATTGTGGCGCCTTCTAACAAATTCCTAAGATTCACTAGTTCGTTTAATTGTGGGTCAAAAAGGTTCACAATCACGGGGATTAGTAGGGTCCGAAGTAGGGAAATTCCACCTAATTCAAACCTGTGAATATCACCATCGATCCGAGGTTCATAGTCACGAATTTCGTCATCAACGGGATTCGTATTAGAACCCACGTACAAGTCAAGGAAAACCCGCTTCCATTGGATCATTTTTGAATTGTTTCTCCTAATTGAAAATGACCATTGGAGAGGAAAGAATCAAAACGGGTAGTTTTCTTTCGAAAAAACCCAAAACCTTATTTCAATTCAAGAGATCCATTCAATATTTCACCATTTCTAACAAGAAATCGAGAAAAACTCCCCATCTATCATGCTCTCTATTTTCAAAAATCTATCTTCTCTAAAGGAATCATTTTATTAGTACATGTCACGCCTCAAACCTGATAACTGCATTTTTAAAAAATATTTAACTTATACTTTGGAGTGCAGCACTGGCATACCCTCCTAAGAGGACATAATGCCGTTTGTTGAACTTATAAATACACTAATAATTACATAAATCTTTGAATTGCTCACAAGAGTTTCAAGCATAGAAAGTCACTCATATCATCCTTCACACTACACTCTCGACATATTTATATTACTAGGGTACAAAAGTCATACAAGCTACACTTTCACAAAATTCAACTCTAGAAACTAGAGTTCAAGTCATTCAAGTCATTCTAAACTTGATCCACAACTGCAGGAGAGTAAACAAGTAGGGTGAGCATCAACTTGCTCAGTAAGTAGCCAAACATACCTCTGCTTGATCGAACATATTAATATTACATATAACATTTAAATAAATTGATTTCACAGAATTCAATTACAACTAGCACATTATATGCATATTACATATACAATGCATAGCTATGCATAAATTCATATTTTATTATTCTTTAATTATAATCCGTAAAAGCTTTCTTTTCTTTTTCGTTTTGCCTTCAGCTAAAGAATATGCTACTATCACTATTATATCCCATGATAGGGTCATTAAATACCACTATTTTTCCCGTGGCAGGGCCTTATACCAGTTAAAACATAGCTCCGAATAATTACTACGGTCACTATTCTTTCTAGTAATAGGGCCATTTCTCCCCTATTATATTCCGTGGGAGGGCTGTACCAATATTCAAAATATAGTGATTATATAGTCTTTTCCCATCCTTTACTTATTTTAACAAGTCCAATGCATAGCAATCACTTTTAAATATAGAAGTATAATCATGATAGGCACATGGTCATCAAACAATTACTTATGCTTAATCCATTTTAATATAGAAAAATACAATTTTGCATTACAATTAGTGAATAAAGTCTTTTATGAAGACATTTTAAAAACCATTGAGGTAAGGAAGATCCACTTACCCACTATAAGAAAACCCTAAATCTGGACAAAAGTAATTGAAATACCTCCTTAGTCTTCCCCTACAATAACAATTAAGAGGTATGTTTAGTATATCTAAAGGATAATTAGATACGAGCCTAATTAAGCAAATAAGCTACTCCAAGTAAGATGCTAACTTGAGATTTTCAATAGCAACAGTGTTCAATTAAACCTGCATAACTCAAGTTATACTGATCAAAAACTGTGAAATTGGTGCTGTTAGAAACTAAAATTGAAGGCCTAAAAATCTTGAGTAGACATCTCTCCTAGATTTAGTTCATAAGATAGCCTAAATTTAGCAACAAGCCACTACAATTCTTCAGTTCTGAGCTATGCAGGTTCCGATTTTCAGCCAAATTTGCAGATTTTTTTGGTACTTATAGAAAATGAATCAAAGCTTGAATTTTATATTGTTGGAAAGATCTCTGAATCTAGTTTCAAATGTAACCAAGGGCACTTAATTTTAATTTTTCTATGCCAAGTTATGACCAATTGACTAAAGCTGCACAAAGGTGACTATCAACCATGGGATTAGTTAAAACTCAAGGTTTCTTGCCCATTAACATCTAAAATCTTTCGAATTTCACATATATGTCCATACCAGATGATTAATTGTAGGTTCCATAGCCACATACACATGAAATTACTCCCATAAAATTGACTTATAGTTGTGGAATCTCATTTTTGGCAACCAGCAATTACTAGAGCAACTATATCAAGAGAAACCACCTAGGTTTTATTACTCATAAAAATTTAAGGAGAGTGGATTCTTACCTCAAAATCAACTGAAATCAATAGAGGTAAGCTTTCTCCTTTGTTCGCCAAAGCTTGGTTGTCTCTGTATCCTAATGCTTCAGACAATAGTAGAAGAATCAGTAATCTATGTGTTGGCTATACATAAAGGTTATACTATTTACAACCATCCCCTCCACTTATTCTTGCAATTAAAAGAATACCCTCAACTTGTATTAACTCCAATTTAGGCAATAATATTTTGGGTAGTGAAATTTGAGTATTACATCTTACCTTCATTACAAAGAGTTTCGTTCTCAACCTGATTCTTTAAACAAATAAACAAATGAGCATACTTATTTCTCATACTCTCCTCCAGTTCCCAAGCTGCTTCACGTGACATATGCTTAGACCACTGGACTTTAACATATGGTATAACACGTTGACTGAGAACTTAATCTTTATCGTCTATAATACGAATAGGACCCTCTTCATATGCAGATTTTCTTGTACTTGTAATGGTTCATATTCTAACACAAGGCTTGGGTTGAGTACAAACTTTCTTAGAAGCGACACATGGAACACATTACATGCTCTCGATAAGTCTGGAGGTAAAGTTAATCGGTATGCCAAATGTCCAGCTTGTTCTAGAATTTTGAAAAGACCAATATACTATGGACTTAGCTTTCGTTTCTTCCTAAAACTGAGAACTCCCTTTGTGATACCCCGACTTTTAGGATAATTTGTTTTTTAGTCAACGAGAAAATTATGGTGTCTTTATTTTATTTTTGTTTTAAGACATTATTTTGTTTTAAAGACTAGAAACCCTACTTTTTGCTTGTGACTAACAAGTTTTCCTTAAATCCCTCATATTTTACTTAAAACCCTAATTTTAATCTATGGAGTTGTAAAATCCCTTTTATTTTCTTAAAATTCCTTTTTATTTGGAATTTATTCCTTTAAGATAGCTTTACTACTCATTCACTCTCTCAGTAGCTACAATCAACCATAAAATCAAGGATTTTCTCTTTAGGTTCCTAGTGCGGGTAAATTAGGGTTTTTGCGTATTTTGGCCGTGTGACCACTTGATGAAGTGTGTGTACTAAATTTGGTGATTAAGAGTGAGTTTTATATAATAAAAAGTGTGTGATTAGAAGTGATGATAATAAGTGAGTGAATTATAAGTTAAAACCCTAGTACGTGCGAAATAAGGAAAAACGGGTTGAACCGATGTTTACCGTTCGTTACCGATTGAGTGCACCACTTGAACATTACTTTATTACCTTAATATCCTTGTTATTAATTGACCAAAATCAGACCTAAATATATTCTTGATGCAGCCGAAATTTTGGACCAAAAACAAGCAAGAAAAGAAAAAAATTGACTTCCAATCAAAAGGTGACACTTGTCCAATTTTGACCCAAATGAATTCCTATCATTTTAACCTTCTTGAAGCTTCATTTCAGCCACCATTTCTGCACATTCCAACCGTGAGATTGAGGGAGAAAAGAGGGAAGAAACCATTCAATTTCCATCTTGATTTTTAGCTTGATTTGAGTCAAAATTCCAAATCTAAACCGATTAAACTCCCCCTTTAGTTCTTAAGAAGCTTTGTGTGGTGAAACTTTGGAGGGAAAGGTTGTGATCCTCTCTTGCAAGAAGCCTTGGTGAGGTATTATGGTTTCCTATCCTTTTCTTGTATTTAATCTTGTTAAAGTTTAGTTAGAAGCTCTTAATCTTGCCTTATGACGGTAAATTTGTTAGTTTGGAGTGAGATGTTGGAGTATGCAGCTAGGGTTTATATTTTCAGCTAGATTATGGTTATTTATCTAGTAATGGATGTTATAGAGTTTAGTAATGGTTGGTTTTGATGATTGAATGCTTATTGGATATGAAATTTTAAAGGAAAAGGTCAAATTCCAGAAATTGAAACTAACTTGTTTAGCTTTCTGACCGGTTTAATTCGTCCATGTTAGAGGCCGATTCAGGCTTAGATCAAAACATGAAAGTTGTAGGAAATGATGTTATATAGCTTCCTGTAAACTTTCAGCGCGATCGGAGTATGGTAGGATGTGAAATGACCGAAATACCCTGACTGCCACAAGTTTCATTTCGTAGACAGTTTTGTGAATTCACCAGTTTGGCTTTATTTTTCACCCTGATTCGTATCCAACCAGCTTTTTACCAAAACAAAAAACTTGTAGCCCTATGTTTTTATCTTTCCAACGCCTCTGAAAATGCCTCAAACGGAATTGTGTAGCTTGAGTTATTACCGGTTAAAGTCAGTGCTGACAACCAGACTGACCATGAACGTTTGGATCTGTGATTTGCATATTCAACCTAGATAAACTGTGAATTAGGTTAAGTTACCTTCATCAAAGTTGTAGACCTCTGGCTTAGATTCGAAACAGCATAAATTTTACCCCAAACCGATAGGCGTAGCTTTAGTTATGACTGAAACACCAAGAGACGTCAAATCTGCCATTTAGCTATTTGCCTTTAAACTTGATTTCCGGTTGCCTTGTTAAGACATGTGTTGTACTTGGATTATTTTGAGCCTAGTTGAAGGGCTATTGTGGTAATATTGCCTATGTGTGATATTGGGGCTGATTTGAAGGAAATAATGAAGCTATAAATGGCTGGAAAATAGGTAAACACAAGGGGGCATACCGCCCAAATTTTCATTAGAAGTATAAACCAGCTTTGGAGTTTTGGTTCAGTAATCTACAAATTCGACCTAGATCTACTAAAAACTGGGATAAGTTGTCTTCATGACAGTTGTAACCCTTTGTCTTAGCTTCGAGACGCTACCTAGTACACCTTGATCCGATAACCACAGCTCAGGTTATGGTCAAAACCGTGCAACCCGTTTTCATACCATTTTCATTTCCGCGCACACGCACATGCATCTCGTGGCCGTTTTAGTCTTTATTGCCATTTGTAATGGTCGATTGACTAAGCGTTGACTATAATCTTCTGTCACAGGCAGTGACGAACCGGACGGAGTCGGTGGACCCGTATAAAGTGCCTTGATTTGCGTGCTATCTAGTTTGAGTGAGTAATTGGGTTGTTTTATGTGATAAACTGTCAAAGTGCCTTGTATATGTTACATGGGTACTTAGGCGAGGGTGTACTTTATCTCACTCGACCTAAACCCAACCTTTTTGTTGATTTAATATGTGAGGAATACATGCTTTGTATTGAGAATCACCCTTTTGCTGTGTGCTGTTGGGGTGAACATGACTTGAGTTGAACCCCTTGTGCTGTGTGCTGTTGGGGGTGAGTACTTTGTTGCGTACTTTATTGAGAGATATCATCTAATGAAAGATTGGATATCTCAGGGCTTGGTTCCAGCCCGATTCCAAGGGTAGACGAACTATTCGAGCCAGCCAGGGCTTGGTCGAAGTTAGTTCCATGCTAACCTTGGGATTTCGTTCTTTGTTAAAGCTTTGTTTAAAGCTAAGTGATTTTGTTTTGCTCGAGCTGCTGTGTGCTGTTGACTGGCCAGCGGGGGTTGATAAGGTGAACGGGGAAGTAAGTGGAGTCTACGGACTATGAGTTTTTGGTTGACGGAGTGTCAACAGGTGGACAAGCTCGGGGAATTGAATTGGCTTTGAAGCCATCCGTATCCTACTATTGTGATGTTACATTTCTGTCTATTGATGTGAAAAATCTTGGTTTACATGTTTATTTGGATATGATTTACGTTTTTACCCCGATTATTCACTAAGCATATAGCTTACCCCATTCCATTTGTTTTCCTTAGCAGGGGCCGACGCGGGGAAAGCTTGGGAAGGTGTATAGACTTTTGGTTTAGAGAATAATTGATGTTTATTCTAGTACTTGTTATAAGTTGACTAGTAAGATGTATATATTTGTTGTGATTATAGTTAGTAGCTTCTCTAGGGTTTACTTTCTGGTACTAGTGGTATGTATGGCTTAATGTAGTAGTCTATGCAATTTTTGAAGATGTAATAGTGTAAATAGAATTTTCTTTTGGCGTTAACTCTATTTCTCGTTTTAGAGTATCGAGTCCCTGGCGCGAGCTAGGCAGGCGATCCACTAAGCCCTTTGGTACGCCTTTGGGTATGGTGGGGTCGTCACACCCTTCATAGGAGATACTTTGATATACAAAAAATCACCTTGTTGAAATTTAAGATCTTTCCTTTTTAAGTCTGCCCAACTCTTTCGTTCTTGAGCTGCTTTAATCCTTTCCCTTATCAATGGAATTTTCTCAAGAGTGACATGAATTAGTTCTGGTCTAGTGATTTGTTTCTCATCAACCTCGTTCCAATATATGGGAGACCTACACTTCTTTCCATAAAAAACTTCATAAAGTGTCATGCCTATACTTGCTTGATAGCTATTATTATACGAAAACTCTATGAGAGTAATATACTCATCCCAATTGCCTTTAAAGTCAATAGCAAAAGCTCTTAACATATCTTTCAATGTTTGAATTGTCCTTTCCATCTATCCATCCATTTGAGGGCAAAATGTTGTACTAAGATTCAATTTCGTACCCATGGCCTGCTGAAAACTTTTCTAAAATCGAGATACAAACTGAGGATCCCGATCAAATACAATACTGACAAGAACTCCATGTAACCTCACAATGTGGTCCATGTACATTGTGACTCATTTCTCCATTGACATGGTAGCATGCATATGAAGAAAATGAGCCATCCTAGTTACCTACAAACAATTACCCATATGGTGCCATTATCTAGTCTGGTTTTAGGCAATCCAACCACAAAATCCATAGAAATGTGCTCCCATTTCCACACTAGTATCTCAAGGGGTTTCAATAATCCTTCTGCTTTGACTTGTTGACATATCAAACATTTGGCCACAAATTCTGCTATTTCTCACTTCATACCATCCCATCAAAAATATTTCTTCAAATCTTTGTACATTTTCGTAATTCCTGGATGTACAGAGAACTTAGAGTTATGAGCTTCATTCAATGTAGCATTTCTCAAATTCAAGTTATTAGATGCATACAATCGGCCATGCATCCAAAGACTACCATTATCATGAATTTGAAATCTTGCTATAACCATTCCTTAACTTTCTCCTTTATTTGACTAAATCAATGTCATGTACCTAAGAAACCTTAACTTGCTCAATTAAGGAGGGTTGTACAAATAGGGCAACCATTACTTCTCCACTTTCCGTGAAACAACTTCTATCTCCAACTTTTCAAGGCCTTCCAAAATTTCCTTTGGCTTAATCAACAAACAGATCATAATAGAAGTAAACTTCCGGCTTAGTGCATCAGCCACCTTATTAGCTTTACTATGGTGGTAACTAATCATTAAATTATAATCTTTAAGTAACTACAACCATCTACGTTGTCTCATAGTCAAGTCTTTCTGAGTAAATAAATATTTCAAACTCTTATGGTTGGTGAAGATTTGACATTGTTCTCCAAATCTTTAGAGCAAACACTACTGTTACCAATTCTAAGTCATATGTAGGATAATTCTATTCATAAGGTTTCAATCGGTGAAAAATATATGCAATTACTTTATTATTTTGCATAAGGACACAACCTAATCCTTTGTTAGATGCATCACTATAAATCATGAAATTTCCACCCTCTTGTGGCAACACTAAAACTGGTGTAGAAATCAACTTCTGCTTCAACTCTTGGAAGCTCCTCTCACACTTTAGAGTCCAATCAAATTTGGCATGTTTCTGAGTCAGATGAGTTAAAGGAACAACAATCATTGAAAATCCTTCCATAAATTTTCTATAGTTTCTAGCTAATCCTAAGAAATTTCTAATTTCGGTCACATTAGTTGGTCGAGACTTTAATCTTTTTAGGATCAACTAAGACACTACTCGTTGATACCATATAACGCAAAAATGCCACATTATTGTGTGAATTTTGGCATTCAATTTCTCCTTTCTTAAAATTCCAAACACTGTCCTCAAATGATCTTTATGCTCCCAATTGGTTTTAGAAAAAACCAAAATATCATTAATGAAGACAATCACAAACTGATCTAGGTAAAGCTTGAACACCTTGTTCATCAAATTCATAAAAGCTACAGTTGTATTTGTCAGTCTGCTCGTTGGTCGAGACTTTTAACTTCTAACTTCAATCACATTAATTTGTCAAAACCAATCAGCAATGGTTTTTATCTTTTTAGGATCAACTGAAACACCGCTCGTTGATACCATATGACCCAAGAATGCCATATTATTGAACCAAAATTCACACTTGCTGAATTTGGCATACAGTTTCTCTTTTCTTAAAATTCCTAACACTGTCCTCAAATGATCTTCATGCTCCTCATTGGTTTCAGAATAAACCAAACATCATCAATGAAGACAATCACAAACAGATCTGGGTAAGGATTGAACATCCTGTTCATCAAATCTATAAAAGCTATAGGTGCATTTGTTAGTCTGAAAAGCATGATTAAAAACTCATAATTCTATACCTTGTTCTAATTACAGTCTTTGGTACATCATCGACCTTGATCTTCAATTGATGATAACCAAAACGTAAATCAATTTTGGAAAACACATATGCTTCTTTTGATTGATCAAGTAGATCATTAATTCTAGGTAGATGATATTTATTCTTGATAGCTATCTTATTCAACTCAATGCATAATCGTAAACTCTCATCTTTCCTTTTTACGAATAACAACGGAGCTCCTTAAGGAGAAATACTAGGTCGAATAAATCTTTTATTTAGCAATTCTTGGAGTTGTAATTTTAACTCCTGTAGTTCAAGAGGGGCTATCTTATATGGAGTTTTAGAAATATGACCAACCTCTGGCATGACATTGGATTTCAAATTCAAATTTCCTATCTAGAGGAAACTCGAACAAATCCTCTAAAAAAACATCTAAAAATTCTCGTACTACAGGGATATCTTCAGGTTTCAAAACTTCTTATTGAGTACCAACAATGAATGCCAAATAGCCATCACACCCTTTTCTTAAGGCCTTAAATGCCTTAATAGTAGAAATTATTGATATAGAACCTTAAGTTGGTTTCATTAATTTACTTTGAAAAGAAATGCGATGACCCACCTCCCCCTAAGGCAGACCCCAGGGTTTAGCGGACCGCCTGCCCAACTTTTGTCAGGACTCGCTCGCTCACTTAAAAAAAAAATAATTTACAACTATTGAAAATGAATGGAACAACAATTCCCAAACTTAGAATGTACATTGATGCTTAAACTAAGTTCCAAGGCTTATACATTCCCAAATATCTCAAAATATTTAAAATTCCAGGTAAATTCCACCCTAATCGAGCACTAGCGCGAGTACAATCGCAAAAATTCAAAAACTAGACGATGCTAGCCTGTACCAGTCTCACACCCTCACTCATACCCTCGGTAAGGAAAACAAAACTAATAAAGTGAGCTAAATCTCAGTGAGGTTCCAAAACATCATGCAAACCCAAAAGCAAGTTGATCACTATTTAAAAGTGAAATTATCAAAGTAGCGAGCATAAGAGTTCATAACATGAGCAATAACACTTCACATAGTAGTCATTAGGCAATCAACATTTCCAAGAAAAAGGATACAGTCGCTTTTGCGAGTTAATTCCGCCATAGCTTTACCAAGTAGTAATTGACACTCTATCAACTTTCAAGTAGAGTAACCAGTCCAGTAGTGCTCCACTTAACTCTAATCTCCATTGACCATTCAAACCCCCTACCGAGCCTGAACGCCAAGAGAAACACTGGTGGTAATACTCGAGTATACCAATTATTTGAGGAGATAACACTCCATGCGACAAAACTAGAGACCTAGGGTTCATTATCTAATCGACCAGTCCCTTGCCAGCTTGACTCGAGTAACTAGCCACGGGATTTCTGGAATTCCAGACCGTATTCAAGTCATATACATGTATATCAAGTCAATTGCAACCAATGAACAATAATATGTCACAGTAGAGCAAGTGCGATAAAGTACACCCTTACCCGTGCAAACAAGTCAAGTATTTTATTCAAATATCAAGTTCAACTATGCACTTGAAAATACTCACCAATGACTTATTGTTTTGAAAAACCACACTCAAGTTCAATCCCTGGCTGGAATTCAAATTTGCAATAAAATATCATTTAACAGTTTGAAATCAATTAAGGTTCAAAATATAAGAGTTTCGCTTCAAGAAACTCAATAAATGAAACTCGTTTAAGTAATATTCATTTTACGTATTAAACTCTAGAAAATTCATACTCGTTCTTTTGATTTTGATAAAGAAGCGATTAACACTTATATGTTTGCAACTTGGTGTTAAAAAACTAAGAAATTGTGTTTAAAGTGGTCGCTACTTTCACCTTTAAAAGTATATGAGTTTTGGCAAAAATTTAGCTTATATACCTCTACTAAAGTAATCTTGAATACCCTAAACGACCTAAGTTCAATTCATCCACGAATCACCGCTCAAATTTCGATTTCACTCGCTTATCCTACGAAAGAAAAATTTGGGCAGCATATTCTTTGTACTTATCAATTTTTCCAGCCATTAAGGCTTTATTTTTTTTCCCGCAAATCAGCCCAACTCAAATGTGTGAGGACTTGTAATTTATTTTATCTTATTTATTTATTTTATCGATTTATTCACTTATTTATTGGTTTATTGAAATAATTAATTGCCCATTTTCTCCGAATAATTTATTTTAATCCTTTTAGAACCTTTTACATGGAACTATGACTTGCATATATTTTTAAAATGTCCCATTAGTAAATTTAATTTTTGGAAGCTCGTTTAGCGAGATTTAGTGAATACGCATTTGGAGGCAATAGTCGATTTGAGAGTACTGTGACCTTGGAGATTTGAAGACTCATGTGTTTAGTCTAAAAATAGGTATTTTTATGATTAATTACCCTAGTATTAGTTAGTTATACTATCGTTATAAGAATTTCTTAGAAATTTCGCTTTATTGCGCACAAGTCGGAAATTCGCGTTTTCGCGCGCGCGACTAATTGGAGGATTCTAGAAATTTTTGTTAGACTACTAAGAGTGGATAATAATAGTACTAAAGGAAGTGCATTAGAGATTTAGTGCACAAGTGAAACAAACCCGAGAGGAACGGGCACGAAACGCGCGCGTACGCACACTATTGGAAAGTTGACTTTTGTACACTTGAAGCTCTACCTACCAAGCTTCTCCAAGAAGCTTTGCATCAGCCATCTCTCTCTCTTTTCTCTCCTAAGCCAGCCAAAACCTTCAAGGAAGAAGGAGAACAAAATTCCTTCATCATCTCACTCAAATCATCCATCCATTTCACCTCAAATTTGCTACACAAACTCAAAACCACTTGGAGCTTCACTTAGGCAAGGAGAAGAGCATCATTTCCACAGTTTCTTGGAGCTTCTTAGAGGCCAAAAATCCGATCTTTAACATCCAAGAAGGTATCAAATCATCTAACCTTTGAAATTTGATTTTTGAGAGTTATATTGGACTTGGAAGCTTGTAGCTTCATGTGGGTAACTTTGGTTGGTTGAAAATCATGTGAGTGGACTCTATGAAATCCCACAATGGACTTTTGGGCTGATATAATGATTTTGGATGTTATTTGTGTTGATTTAGTGTTAAATTAGTGGATATAAGTTGAAAAATTGGAAGGAAAACAAAAGGGAAACTTGCTAGAGGAAGGGCCGAATTCTGCCCTGTTTGTGCGGAGGCCTTGGTTCAATTTTTTGTGGTTAATTTGCCTTTATTTTGATGTAGATATGTTGTATAGGTTGTGTGGAAAGTTTCCACCAAAAATCACTTGATTTGGTTGGGTAAAAGTTGCATTTTCAAAACATGTTTAAACATGGAAAACGTGTACAGAGGTACTCTGGCAGCGAACTTTAAACGACCATAACTCTTTGCTCCGATGTTGAAATTGAGTACCGTTTGTGGCTTTGAAACTAGACACTTTCAGTTTTCTAACGGTATAAAATGCATCTTCTGATTCAGCTTGAGTGAACCGTACCAATTCTCCAAAGTCATCTGTCCTGTTTCGTTGCTCTGCTAGAGAGTCAATGAGGTGCTGGAACTTGTGGCTTAAATTTGAGCTAGCTATGGACAGAATTTCAAAATAATTTCTCTGATACAATGTATCCCTATGAATCTAGTTTCCAACGCCACCAACCATGCTTAATTCTAAGTTGAATTGAGTGAGTTATGACCTAATTACAGACCTGCACCAGAGAAAGAAAACCCTAAGTTTGGGCTAGCCAATGACTTATTTCAAATTGAGACTTGTTACTTTGAAACTTTTGGTGTTAATTGCCTACCAAACATATCTTGGATGTCTCTTGGACCTTTCCTTCATAAATGAACTATGTTTGAGATGATTTCTTTGGCCAAAGGTTCGAACAAAGGAAAATGGAAGCATAAGGCAGAATTGCCTTGTATATTTCTAGAACTTTAGTGGTCTTATTAACTGACTTTCCGTACAAATGTTTGCATGAAATTGACAGAGGAGTAGCCCTTATATGGTAGTGTAAGCATACCAAATTTGGTATGCATTCCAAGTCCATTTTGATGCCCAGCTGAAGTCCCAAAGTTTGTATTTCAAATCTGGAAAATTGCCCAATGGTTGTCATTTTGAACCAACTTTGAACTGCTATATCTTGGCTCTCAAAACTCCGATTCTTGTTCTGTTTGTGGTATTTTAAACTTTGATTGTAAGTCTAATTGAGTTTCAAATTTTAGAGGCTTGTTCATATTCTGTGAATTTTGCCGAATTTCCAAAATTTGCCACGAATCTGCCTTGGAAGTGCAAGTCAGTAGTTTTAAACTGAATTTGAGTGTCTTTCATTTAGAATCATGGAAAAATTCTTCTAGGAACTTTTAGTACTTTGGAAGTAGTTTCCAACGGTACCAAGTTTTCCAATTTTGGACCTACAGAGAGTGAGATATAATTTTTCAAAAATTGCTCCTTAAATCTGAAATTTTTGAACTGAAAGTAAATTGAGTTTTTAGAGACTCTTCACTACCCTTCGATATTGAATGACCGTTTTAGACTTGATTTCTTGAAGGAAAATAGTTTTTCCTTATATTATTAAACCCCACTTTTGAGTCTCGATTTACGAGTAATTAAGGCTCTCTTTCATCATATTTTTTTGGATTGTACAAGTGTACAATCTCCCTTGTTAACTAGGGATTTTAAAACACTGGTGTATGATAGTCAATTATTAATTGTTTAGGCACTCAAGGAGACCTTCAAGAGGATCTCACAAGGGGACGCCTAAATACTTGATTATGCACCACTCTCTTATTTTGACTAGATGAGTGCCAAGTGCATGTTTTGTTACAATTATATGAATTGCTGCTTCTGGACTGAAAATTTATAACTGCTGAGTCGAGTGTGTACTTTATCGCACTCGTTCTCATCTAACTGAATTGAAATTTAATTGCCTGAATTAAATTGAATTACCTGAACTGAACTGAACTGAATTAGATACTATGGTTGCATATGTCGTTGGAGTGAATCTCCTCGACCTTTAACTGAACTATATACATATTTTTGGACTGAATCTCCTCGATATACAACTAAATTGGGGGACGCCCAAACTTATCGGCCGACCTTGTGATTCGAGCCGGCAAGGGCTTGGTCGGGAAGCTTGGTGAGCCCTGAGAAAAACTAAAAGCTTGATCTATTGGAGAGATCATGCTTGGCCTACTCATATAGTAGTGTCTTTATAGTAGTTCGGGCCCGGTGGGGTATGTATGGTGGACGGAGAACGGGTAAGTGGAGTATCTACGGACTAAATACCGACCCCGGTTGACAGAGTGTCATCGCGGGGAGGTAATTGATCGTACATTGGCAAAGCAAGAGGAAATTAGTTCCTGAGAGCTTCCCATATCCTTGAATTGTTTATGTTTACTTTTCTCACTCGAATTGTTAATTATTTGAATATTACTGTTTTACTTGCTTAAATTGGGATTGTTACTTGAACTATGTACTTGCTTGTGTGTTTCTTTGGTCTCACGAGTAATTGCTCACCCCGTAGATTTGTTTTCCTTAACAGGTGGATTGGAAGATTTTGGAAAAGTCAAACTAGGTTATACTTTTGATTGGAATTTTGGTTGTAAATATTTGGTCGACTTTTAATGGTTGTATTTTGGGATTGATGTATCTTTTGAGAACGTGATGTAAGATTTGGATATTCAGTTAAGGAAGTGACTTTTCTTCATTTTAAACTTGTATTATTTGGTATGTATCGCTAAGTTTGAATTAAATTGTCTTGAGTGCTGGCGAGAGATAGGCAGGCGTTCCGCGGATACCCTTGGGTTCGCCCTTGGGAGAAGTGGCGGAGTCACAAAATGCCACAAGTAGCATATCAATATAGCTCTTCATCTAGGCTAAAAGTCATCAAATTGTATCTCATTTCTAGCAAATAATCATCCAATATCAAAGGTGGAAATTCATCTTTTAACGCTAAAAAGTCACAATCATGCTACTAATCACCTCACAAATTTCATATCCCAATCTCAATACCAACATTATATAGTTGAACAACATAAATTAAGACTAAAATGGCAAAAACCCTAGCTAAAATTCCACTAATCTACACCAAAATTAGAAGATCATCTATAATATTCCAAGATTCATGCCATCTACACCATATTTAGTATGAATAATGCCTTCCAAAACCTCTTGAAAAGCGAAGAACCGAGCAATTTCTCCCAAGAATTTCACCACTCCAAACTTCCCAAGCACCAAGGGACTAGTTTAATGGATTTAGTTTCTGTAATCTCAACTCAAACAAGGCAAAATCAAGATTGGAAATGAAAGTTTTCTTCTTTCTTTTTCCTCTCCTTGCTGTCGGCCAACATGAAGAAATAATGGAGGAAATTTGGCCAAAATGGAAGATAAGAAGGAAGGAATTATCTTGGTCAAACTCTTCTTTGATTGCAAACACTTGTCATTCAAGATTTTCTTTCTTTTCTTTTCTTTTCTTCCTTTTCTTTCTTTTCTTTGGTCAAAAATTTCGGCTGGATTAAGGGATAATTTAAGGCTGATTAGATGAAATAAAAACAAGAATTTAGGGTAAGAAAGAAATGGTCAAGTGGTGTACTTAATCGGTAACAAACTATGTACGTCGATTCAAATCTATTTTCCTTAACTCTCTCGTACTTGTGTTTTAACTTATGATTCACTAATTTATTATTATACTTCTAATCACACACTTCCTCTTACCTAATACTCACTCTTATCCACCAAATTTAGTACACACACTTCACCAACTAATCACACTTACCAAAATGCACAAAAATCCTAATTTACCCTAACTCTAAAAGTAAAGGTAAAGCTCTCGATTTTATTATTTATTACAACTATTGAGTGAGTAAATTAGTAGTAAAGATAGTATAAAGTAACTTATTAAAAATAAAGGAATTTTAAGAAAATATGGAGAATTTTGCAAGGTCCTTACACTCTCTCCCCTTTAAAAGAATTTCGATCTCGAAATTTCATAATTTTATTCGTAAATACCTCAGGGTACTTCTCTTGCATATCCTTCTCCAACTCCCAGGTTGCTTCCTCCACCTCATGGTGTTTTTCATAGAATTCTTAACCAATGGAATCTGCTTATTTCTTAAGTTCTTCACCTTTTAATCTAGTACTCGAATAGGTCGTTCCTCGTAGGTTTAAAAGACTCATCAAGTTCAATATCTTTCTGGCCGGTAAGATATGAGTCGGATCCGGGTGATATTTCTTAAGTAAGAAAACATGAAAAAACATCATGGATTCGAGATAAATTGAAGGGTAACTCTAATCGATAAGTCACCTTTCCTACCCGTTGAAATATATTAAAAGATTCTATGTATCTGGGTTGCAACTTCTTCTCCTTTCCCGTCTTAATCTTTCCTTTCAGTGGAGTAACTTTAAGAAACACCCTATCTTCTACTTCAAACTCCAAATCCTTTCTGCGATGGTCGGCATAACTCTTTTGTCGACTTTGGACGGTTTAAAGCCTCTGACATATCAATTTTACCCTTTTATAGGTTTCCTCAACCCATGGCATTGTTGCCGGGTCTATACTCTTCCTCTCTCCTATTTCATTCCAATGGATCGGTGATCGGCATTTTCGTCTATAAAGTGCTTTATATGGGCCATTTGAATAGAAGAGTGATAACTGTTGTTATATGCAAACTCGACCA
>JACYVW010000241.1:0-45236 GCA_023065735.1 Coffea humblotiana | reverse complement strand
TCTTGAATTTTTTGAGCAAACTTTTTTTTAAACAAAAATAGTGGTTTTTGTGACGACCACCTCTCCCTAGGGCGTACTCCAGGTTTTTAGCGAGTCGCCTGCCCAACTCTCGTCAGGACTCACTCACTAGAGCTCGAGAAAATAATGTACATCCATAGAAAATAAATACCACAACAGTTCAAACTTAATATATATATTGATTTTCCAACCCAGATACAAGGTTTCTACACACCAAAAATACTTTCACGTATTTACAATTCAAGTACAAAAACTCTAGTCGGGTACTAGTACGAGTACAACTCAAAAAAATTCAAAACAACTAGACTACGCTAGTCTTTACAAATCTCGCGCCTCGCTCGTACCCCCTGTAAGGAAAAAATAATGGAGTGAGTTAAAATCCAGTGAGGTTCCAATTAGCAAGTTGACCATTATTTAAAAGTGCAAATATCACGTAGCAATTAGCGAGCGTATAAAGCGTATAAAAGTAGCATTAACACTTCAGAAGCGAATCTCAAAATGAACGAGTGTAAAATTCTTTGCTTTTAAAACGAAACAATAACACGATAAGTACTATTCATTCCAAAGTATAAGGATACGGATGGCTCTCAGGAGCCAAATTCCCATTGCATCACCAGAGCTTGATCAAGTAATAGTTGACACTCCGTCAACTTTCAAGTAAGTAACCAATCCAGTAGAGCACCACTTGAACTTCCGTCCACCATCCAAACCCCTTACCGGGCCCGAACTCCAAGATAAACATGGTGGTAATACTCGAGTATATCGATTAGTCGAGGAGATAACACTCCACTCGACAACACTAGATACCCATGGTTCGTTATCTAATCGACCAAGCCCTTGCCGGCTCGACTCGATTAACTAGCCAGTGGGGTTTGGGTTCCCAAGTAGTCACTATAGTCGATGACCAATCGACTTAGTCAAGAGAAAAGTACGGAGACGGGAATGAGAGGTACCTCCCACTCGTATCGAGTGTGGTACATACTGCCGCTCAACACTTACAAATCAAGCACAAGTACAAATACAAGTACAGGTCCATGCGAATCAAGTCACTTGTACAAGCATGAATGAGATATCAAGTGATTAGTTAAGTTAGGTCAAGTGCGATAAAGTACACACTTGCCCGACCAAACCAAGCAAATCTTATCCGATCACGTTGGTAAAGAATTTAATCAAGTATCAAGTACAATCATGTATTTGGAAGCACTCACCAACAGATGTAGTGCCTTTACGGTTCACGTTCGGGTATTACTCCGTGTGTGGAGTCCAAATCTGCGATAAAACATTGTTTGAGAGCTTTTGAAAATAACTAAGGTTCGAAACTTAAACGTTTCGTTTAATGAGAATCACATAATTGAAACTCATTTAGAGAGTATTCGTAAAACTTATGCTCGCTCTTAAAACTTTGAAACTTTGAAGCAATTATACTTTGAAATACCCTTTGAGTCGAAGAAACGAGGAAAACGTATTTCTATTAGTCATAAATTTCATTTTTTCCAAGGGTACAAGTTTCGGCCGAATTGCAACTTATATACCTCTATAAAAGAAGATGTGAATATTCTAGACGATTCAAGTGATAGTCGTTCTCAAATCCTTATCAAGTCGCGCGTACCTCTATTTAACCTCGAGTGCAAATTTGGACAGCACGCCCTTTGTGTTTACCTATTTTCCAGCCATTTATGGCTTCGATCAATTCAGCCCCAAAACACATACAATTAATCTCATCACAATAGCCATTCAATAGGTTCAAAATCATCCGCGTACAACACAAGTATAATAATCCAATTGGAAATCTAGTTTTGAAGGCAAAAGACTAAACGGCAGATACATTTAAATATACAAAGGGGCACATTTAACTAAAACACTTGAGGAAAGCTTTTAACAAATAAGGAACACTCACTAATCACCGCTCATGATCCCCATTCACCACAATTGATTATTGTCCAAATCCAATTCCTAAAACACAAAGTTCAATATCACATATCACTGTCACCTTTTAGCAATTTAAGCACAACTCGAGCTACACTTATCGGATTGAAACAAACAATATACCGTTTCGAAGCTAAGACATAGCTCTACAATTCGCATGAAGACAACTCAACCCAGTTCTCACCTTAACCTAGCCAAATTTACCCTAACAGCCCCCAAATTTTCCAGTTCGAAGCTCACTGTGAAATTCAACTAGCAGTCCTGATTCATTCAATCATATATCTCAACACACGATTCAGGTAATTCCAAAACCATTTGAAAGCTAAGATACAAGGCTACAATTCTTAAGAAGACATCAAAGATCAAATCAAATGTTTTCAGGGTCAAATCAGACCGAGACAGAAGCTGAATCAACAGCCTCATGGAATTGAAATCTTGAAAGGACAGTTTAACCGGTTAAGTGCGATTTAACCGTTTCACGTGCTAACATGGTCCGAATGACCTGAAATTTTACAGATAGATAGCCAAGACTATCCCCTACAACTTTCATGGCGACACTTTTAGCTAGATCAGCCTAGAAATAGCCCAGATTTCCCAGAACAGTCCAGAAATGCCTTACCAAAAGGCTGATGATCAGAACACATTCAAGCAATCAGAACTCAGCACTCAGGAATCCGATTCGAGAAATTCCAGAGCCGTTAGAAAGCTCAGACAACAGGATAAAACTTTCATGAAGACATCAGGAGCTAAATCACTCATTTTCACTGCCAAAAGAAGCCAAACAGCAGCACATGCTCCCAGCAAATAACCTACTGTGTGCCGGTTAACGAGAACACTGAACAGGTTTGAAGATTTTAGCCGTTTCATAGGCTATTGTGGTCCGATTGACCTGAAATTTGACAGAAATACAGAAAACACCATTCTGAACAACTTTGTAGTGACACTTTCACCAAATTCTGACTCGAACTAGGGCAAAATAGATGAAACAGTCCCAGTTCTTCAATGTATCAGGCTGACAGACAGGCTAGAAACAAAAATTCATAACTCAGCACCCACAACTCCGATTCACATGATCTTGGACGCGTTAGAAAGCCCAAACAACAGGCTACAAGTTTCATGTTTTGGCCAAACATTAAATCCCAAAGGATCAAGACGAAACAGAGCTCCCAAAAGACTGGACAGACACTGCCCTGTTTCCAGATGTTGAAGAAATTTGGTTCAATCCAAATGGAATTCATGCACATGCAATGTAAGTGAATTAAGAGCATAAGCAGCAAAATCACCCCTGATCACACACATTTAATCCAAGCTCAAAAGGGTCCAACTTTACCAATCCATTTCCAGCTTCACCAAAACAGTCTTTCCATTTCCCCAATCCACCAAGCATTCTTCACAAGACATTTATTAACACTTGAATTATGCAAATGAACCATGAAAATGAAGCCCTAAATACCACTAAGCTGTCCGAGAATTTTCATAACAATAACCCTTAACATTTTAAACCAGATTTCCACAAAACTAGGCAAGAATCATTATCAATTGACTTTATATAAAACACATTAACTAAACCAAATCCTTTCATCACCTTAATGAATCATGGAAACCCTTAAATCCTCTTGATCATGGCCGAATAGAAAAAGTCTGGAATTATTCCAAATTTGAACCATCAAATTACCAGATTCTCCAAGAACAAGAATCAATTGAACTCAAACAACAAACAACAAAACAGAAATTTCAGATATGCAATTGAACATCAAGAACCTCTTGTTGGCCGGTTCTTCCAACTGAAAACTAACTCACCTAAAACCATAAAATTCATCCCAAAAGGCCAAGATAAACCATTAATCAAGGCATTAAACAGCAAAAAAAAAATCCAGTCATGGCATCATTCCATTCGAATTTCCAGATTACATAGCAAACAGAAATTTACCTCCAGCAAGTGTATTTCAGCTCAAGTTCTTCAAGGTTCAACCTCCAATCTTCTTCCTAATCTTCCAAGTTAAGCTGGCCGGTTGAAGATGGCGATTTCCCCCAAATTTTTCCTGGTTTCTCACCTCTTTTCTCTCCTTTTCTCACGGTTGGCTGGAGTTTTTTTTTTTTTAGCTTCAAGGCTGTCCGATTGGTCATGTTAGCTGAAAGCTTAAATGCTAAGTTTTTTTTTTCCCTTAAGTGTTGTTTGGTCAAGTTGCTAAACAATTTGGGTCAACAATATCAAGTTTCTTTTTTTTTTTTTTTTTCCTTCTTTCTTTCTTCTCCTAGCTCACGGCAGCTTTGTCTTGTGTTGGTTTGTTTGTTTGTCTTATGTCCTACTAACTTAATAGCTAAGTCTATTAATAGTAAAGCAAGGCAAGAGATGGGTCATGGGCTTGGGTAATTGATGGGTTGATGGCTTAGGCTTCTGATTGAAATTAAAACTTAAAGGCCCAACACTAAAACTCTACTTGATCCAATGTAATGTAACCCATTGGTTTACTAACTTAATATCCACTTAATGCACTAACTTAGTTTAATTAAACTTAAGCATACTAACCCAAGGTACTAATCACTCGAAACCCCATTGACATAACATGCATGCATGCACATACAATCACGAAATATTAATTGGTTGAATTTAATTTAAACTTAAAGGTTTAATTTTTGAAAGTAGGGTTTTAATGATTCAATTAAATTTTCCACTTTTGGTATGCAAAATACCTTTTTGAAAATTAAAACACATGGTAAAATACATTTTTCACACAATAGCTACTATAATTATCCATATTTAATTTATTGAGAAAAATAAGGAATCCGGGATCTCACAGTTTTTCTTATTATAGTTTTAAATATGAGTACATGCTAGAACTCACATAGAGTCTAACCTATTGCACTTTCTACAAAATTTGGGAGCCCTAGCCAATCCAGTCGTATTTCACCGCCGAACGATGCCAGGGAGAGATGAGAAACTATTAAACACACAGTCCCGTGCCAAATCAACTCCCGTATTTGCAAGCCTGTCCGCAGGTTTATTCGCCTCCCTAAGACAATGCGTGATAGCTCGGAAATGACTTTGATGTCTCAGAAACTCGTCCAACTCTCTCTACATCCACCAAGGGCAAGCACTACAACCTTGCAACATCGTTTCTAATACCAAAGAATTGGACTCAATGTGCAAATCAGTATAACCTCTAGCCAAACAATATTGAACCCCAATAGTCAAAAGCTTTGAGTTCCGCATGAAGACTAGTCGAAGCGCCAAAAAAACAAGAATAACCAAAACAAAAACCCCTCTCAAGTCACGTAGCAGGCTACCCCCTCCACGTGGTCCCGGATTGCCTTTAGAGCATCCATCCGGAGTTCAGCTTATATCCCCTTACCAGTACCAACCACTTCACCGCCTTCACCAACACAGTCTGTGCCCGTCCCAATAATAAGGTGTGGAACACTTCCCAAGAAGCACCAAAATGCGAGAATGCTGGGAAATATCTTGAAGCCGAGTTGAGCAAAGTTTAGCAAATCTTGAATATCTTGAAGTATTGTTAGGGTTTTCTTGGATCTTGATCAAAACATTAAATCTGATTTCAAGCAACTTGTGTGAACCCTAATTTTGTCGAAAACCCTCATTTCCAAAATTCTTGGCTATTTGTGTTATAAATAAAGGGAAATAGTAGCCACGAATTTGATCTTCAAAGCACTCTAAAACTAGTGAAAATTGTGCCTTGGAGGCTTGAAAGTCAGCTGAAAAATGAATTAAGACAGCCACGACCTAATCCTAGTGCAACGAGGATCCTTTGTCCAATCCGGCTACCAAATCTGAATAATTTTTCCTGGCATGGCTTGGATTTGGATTAAAGGGGTTGCAAATCCTAATCAAGCTTGGAAAAGATGTAACCAAATTGTGTCCTTCCAAATTAAATCCAAACCAGATTCGAATTGGACTTCAAATTTCCAGCTTTGAGTAAACCAGGTAGATTTAATTTCCAGGCAGTCATGGAGTGGGAGGAATATCTAAAATCCCAACAGGCTGAACAACAAGTGAGCATCTCAGAAACAGATACAGCAAATGCACAAGAGGAAATGGTGGGCGAAGACACAAACACACTGACTATTTGTATACATGTGGGACAGCACTTCGAAGGTCAGAACATGGGAATTGGCATTGCGGCAGAAAACAGCATGCACCACATTTGTGCAGTGTGGATGATGAAAGAAAGAAGCACTGGATCATCTTTACTGGACAATCTTATGGCTATACAGTTGGCACTTTGCAAGCTAAAGGAACGAGGCTGTCTCAATATCAAACTTCAGACACCAAGCAATCAGGTTTCCAAGCTTATCAACTGTCAAGTCCCATGCAACATGCGACTAGCAGCCCACGTACAATACATAAAAGATCTTAGCTTAATGTTTAGGAAATGCTCATTTGATATTCAGTCCGGTAATGATAGGATTAATAGTCTCAGTCTTAAACTGAGTAAGCAAGCAATGCTTTTACATTTTGACGAGGAATTCTTTGATCCTCAGTGTCTTAGTACACTTTTGTGAAGAAACACTTGAGCTCTTGCTCATACAGTGTAATTTCTCTATTAGTAGAAATAAAAATTTCTATCGTTTCAGGAAAAAAAAAAAGGTAGATTCCTTCTAGGTTTCTAAAAAAAATCAGCCATGTGTTATATCATTCCAACCCTTAATTTTATCCTATCCAGCATTGTTTCTTCTATTATTTGATTCATTTTGTGTCCTTAATTGAGTCATGTAAATTGCTATGCTTACGTGGTTCTTAATTGGCAAGTTGGGTTAATACACTCTTTTGAGAAATTCTAGTTTTTCAAGGGGATAATTCAAGGGCCATTGAGAACTTTTGAGAGCTTATTAAAGTGATTGTATGATACACAAGAGTGAGTACAAACATGTGAGGGAGTGAGCAAGGAACTTCCAATTCTTTATTACTAACCATTCTGCTGCAGATTTAACATTTAAAATGTCTAATGGTGGTGAAGGAAGCTCTCAAGCTTTCAATTTTAAATTATATGCAGATGCATTAAGAGGTGATTCGAAGCGTATGTTGGACCAGAATTTGGAGGCTATAAATGAGCATATAGACCATTTGGGGAACTCTCATAGCAGATTTGGTTCTAGTCATGACAAAGTCTCTTTGCATGAATCCAATGATTCGAATTTGGATGATAAATTTGATGCTAGACCAAGAAGACCTAGGAGAAATACTAGACTAGTTGGAGATGCTATCAAGGGCATCAAAATGAAGATTCTTTCCTTCCAGGGTAAATCAGATTCTGATGCATAATTAGAGTGGGAGAGGAGGATCAAACTAGTCTTTGATTGTAACTCTTATTCCAAGGAGTAAAAAGTGAAGCTAGTAGTGGTTGAATTTACTAATTACGTTGTAGTGTGGTGGGATCAATTTGACTACTAACAGACAACAAAGTGGAGAGTTGCCAACTAGTATGTGGGAAGAGTTCAAAGCCATTATGAGGAAGTGATTCATGCCAAATTATTATCATCGTGACTTGTACTAGAAGTTGCAGACTTTGACACATGGTAACCATAATGTTGATGATTATTACAAAGACATGGAGATATTATTGTTGTGAGCTAATATTGTGGAGGATAGGGAATAATGGCACATTCCTTGAGTAGATTGCGACCAAAGATAGCCGAGCAAGTTGAGTTGTAGTATTGTGTTGAGATCAAAGACACGGTCAATAAGGCTATCAAGATTGAATAGAGGCATAAGAGGAGGGGTCAATCTAGAACTTTCTCTAATTTTCACCCTCGCCAATGCCTACAGTCGAGGAGAGAGATGACAAATTTAGCCACCCCACCTTCTTCAAGGTTGAGATTGGAGCAAGCCAAAAGTGAGACTAAGGTTATTCTTCTAAAGCCCAAATTAGTGATAACAAATGCTTTAGATACCAAGAAAGAGGACATATAAGTAGCCAATGTCTGAACCCAGTGGCTATGATTGTCTTACCTAATGGTGAGATTGTCACTGATGATGAGAAGGAGTATGAAGGGATGCCATATTTCATGAACAAGGAAGATGAAGGTTCATGTGAAGAAGTTCCTCTTAATCGACTTGTGGGGCTAGAGTTGGTGGGAAGAAGAGCTTTGACTTCACAAGTCAAAGAAGAGGAAATCCAATGTGAAAATATCTTCTATACATGGTGTCCTCTCAATGGCAAAGTGTGTAGTTTCATTGTTGATAATGGAAGTTGTGCTAACGTGGTAAGTGCTTTAATGGTGGAGAAACTGAAACTAACCATCCGTGACCATCCTAGACCGTACAAACTGCAATAATTTAGTGATTGTGGTGAAGTACGTGTCCAAGCAAGCTCTAGTACAGTTTCGCATTGGGAGGTATAACGATGAACTTTTGTGTGATGTAACTCCAATACAAGCTAAACATATCATCTTGGGGCAACCTTAGCAATTTGACAAAAGAGTTAATTATGATGGATATACTAACAAATATTTTTTTAGCCATTGTAATGGGAAGGTTATTCTTGCGCCACTTTCTCCTAAGCAAGTGCGTCACAAGCAAGATATGCTACAAAAGGAGTGTGAGTTAGAGCATGAGAACCATAGGAAAGAGAGAGCTAAATGTGAACAAAAGAGTGAGAAAAATGAGAGTGTAATGCAGGTGATATATGCTAATCAGTCTAGTTTGGGGTGTGAGGAAGTATTGTTCTCTTCTACTCATATTATGTCACCTTTGTGTAGTGTGTTTGATGGATTTTTGTAGGTTGGTGAATCAATTGAGAAGCTACCAAATGAATCAATAATGAGGTCAATGATCATGCAAATTTTAGCTTGCACTTCAATTTTTTGGTGTTGGTTGTTGTCTTCTTGTGTCAGTTAAAGGATTTGAAACTTCTAACTCATCCAAATTGGAGGCATTGGAGGATTTTACTTTCATGGAAAATGGAGGCATTGCACAAGTTGGTGTTGAGCAAGTTCATGAAGCAGATTGCTGCTTTACTTTCTTTATGGCATTTCAATTGCAACATTATTAGTACTCTAAAAAATTTTGGAAGAACGCTACTCGTCACTTGTTCTCGTCTAAGCTGTACAAAAGGCATGCAAAAAGTATTATTCTTGCTATGACTTATCCGTGCAAACTCCAATCCAAGTGAATCAACATAAGTGGTTTCAATCTTAGTGCCATCAATTCCATTCACTTATCTACTATGGTTTTTGATCCAGGTGGAAGATATATGATGTTCCTTCTATCTTTGACCATTTCCCATCTAGATTTGAGGACAAATCCTTCTCAAAAGAAGGGGAATGACATGAAAGCTGTCCAAGTGTTGATCCAGATTCTAGGGTTTTGTTGCTCATAATCTTTCAAGCCTTGTTTCAAATCAAGACATTGATGGTGACCTACCTAGCAATCGTTAGCTCAATGGAAGATGGTTTGTGCATCACAAATGAGTGAATGAGTTAAGTTTTGGGCAGAAGACTTTACTCATGTTAGACGTGCCTACCTCTAACTCAATGAGAGTCTTCTGGCTGCATAGTTTCCTTATTCTTTTATTTAGTCTTTTGCATAGTTTGTCTCTTGAAAAACAGTCAGACCACACTTGTGTTATGTTTGTGACGACCCCACCTTCTCCTAAGGCGAACCAAAGGGGTCAACGGGCCGCCTGCCCAACTGTCGTCAGGACTCAAGCACTAACTTATTAAAACAAGAGTCACATTCCAATGGCAAAACAAAATGATCCTTGGCCGATTACATAAGCTTGTCATTAATACAATCCTTAAAATACATTACTAGCTCCATTTACAACAGTTGAGTTCCCAACTTACAAAAACAAACTAAAAGTTGGTATGACTGTGCTAAAACAAAAGATTCCGACAAAACCCGGCCTTTCCTAGTCACTCGCCCAAGTGCTCGCCCCCTGTAAGGAAAACAAAACTAGAAGGGTGAGCTTTTGCCCCATGAGGTTCCAAGAAAGTCATGCAAACAAGGATATCATACTCAAGCAATAAGAAAAAAACACAATATACCACAATATAAAGCCAGTACACTTCAATTAAGAATTCACATATTCATTTGAAAGGATACAGGGCTCTCAGGAGCTCGTTCAAGTAATTTGATCAAGAACCAAGATTCAGTTGACACTCCGTCAACATTATACCAAAAATACTATTAAGTATTTCACCACTTCATGTGTGACGACCTCATTTCTTCTTAGGGCGGACCCTAGGGTTTCTGCGGGCCGCCTGCCTATCTCTCGCTAAGACTCGATACAAGTCAAGATTATAACTTAGAATTAATCAACCAATAAGAAAACTAATATAAAGAAGAAGTCGCTTCCTTCAAAAGTCATAAAATTCTACACCATAGTATTTTCCAAAAATTACATCAAACTTCCCAAATTACAACTACCAAAAGGTCAGCTAAAACATTTACATCATAATCAGACCAAAATATAACCAAGACCAGTTTCTTCCAACCTTTCCACTTCAAGTTCCTGTTAAGGAAAACAAACTTAAGGGGTGAGCTAATGCCCAGTGAGGCCAAGAAAAATAGGCAAGCAAGCAAGTACAGGTAGCATTAACAACACAAGAAAAACAGTAATGATATTCATGTAAACTCACAAAAGAAAATAAAAACACAATCAATAAAGGATACGAGAGCTCTTAAGAGCTAAATCCACACTGTTTCACCGATATCTTGATCTAAAATTTCCAAGTGTTGACACTCCGTCAACCGAACAAGTAACAAGTTCGTAGAACCCCACTTTTCACCAAATTTCCGTCCACCGTTACATCTCATACCAGGCCTGGATGTCAAACAAGTTGTGATATTACTCGAGTATATCAAAGCAAGTCAAGTACACGAGCCCAAGGTTCACCAAGCTCCTCAACCAAGCCCTTGCCGGCTTGAGTTGAATGGCTAGCCATTGGGTTTTGGGGTCCCCAAGTTCAAGTATAAGTCGATGAGATTGCTCTCAAATCGATGCCAAGTCAAGCACAAGCACAAGTATAATTGTCAAGTACAAGCGAGTCAATTATCAAGTTGTGAGGACCCGAAAATTCCTTTAGAATTTCCTCCCATTTTTGAAACATTAATTTATATTTCCTTCTATATTTCTTTGCTTGACTATTTAACTATTTACTAGCCCTAAATTTCATGGTGATTTCTGTGAGGACCCGTAAATTCCTTTATTTCATATCATTTATTTCTATTTCTTTTCATGCATTTTCTTTATTTTATCTTACTATCTTAACTTTCTAGACATTTTATAAGTGAATATAGTTTTCTAAAACACTTTTCTAGTATAAGTTAGTTCACGAGAGATTTGAAGCGAATAACGGATGTGGGACCCGCTAGTGCGTTAAGTGAGAGAAATTCGGCCAATCAGGTTAAGTTGTGCAGAAAGGCATTTAATTTCTGAGCACTAAGAGATAACTGGAGGTTGGTTGGACATTTAATCATTAGCAAGCCAAAGGATAAGAAAAATAAAAAAGGTGACACGTGGCGCGACGGGATAGGGCCAACACTTGCATAACTTTCTTACAACTTTACTAAAGCTAAAAATTGACCAAATCATCTTCATTTCTTCAAGCATCTTGGCCGAACCTCAAGGGAGAGAAAAGAGAGAGTGAGTTTCAACTTTTGCTTCAAATTCTTGTCCAAATCTTGCAAATCAACTGATAAAAATCCGAATTGCCCCGTAGAAATTGCTGATTAAGGAAGATCAAGGGTGTTTGTGGGGTGATTTTGCAAAGAGAAGCCCTAAGTTGCTACCTTTTTTGGTGATTGAGGTATATTGCTTAGAACTTCAATTTTGTCCATAATAATTGCAAATTAGTGGCTTATATAGGTTAAGGAGCTTAGTTATGGATGATTTTGTGAATTAAAGTGAAGTTTGGTGAATTTATCATTTTCTTGGGAATTTTTCTGATTTCACATGATTATCATAGTTGGCTTGAATTGATGGCTTAGTATGGTGTAATTGGGTGCTAGTATACGTTAATTGCGGTGAATTGCGGAAAATTTCAGCTTTACATGGAAAATTTCAGTTTTAGGGTTTCAATTTGGGGCTTTCTTATGGATGGTTAATGAGCTTATAATTGGCTATATATGAGGGGTATTGAACCCTAATTAGGTGTGTTTAATAGCTTGTGATTTATATGTGAAATTGTGGCTGAATTGGATTGAGTTTGATGTGGTTGTAGGATGGAAAAGTAAAGGAAAAACAAGGGAGGTGCTGTCAAAATTTTCGCAGGAACCCTTGAGCCGTTTTGGGAAATTCGCTATAACTTGATGTAGAAATATCGGAATTAAGTTCCGTTTGTTGTTTTTTAAACTAGATTCATGGGGATATAAACCGTGAAAATTTCAGACCCTGATTCTGTCTGTGTGATTTATGGTGATTTTCCAAAGTTGACTGAAATTGCATACCTGTTCTGTCTTCTACTGGATAAAACAGAAATTTGAGGCTCGAATTTGACCGACTTGTGATCTGAATCTTATAAATGTGTCTTCTAAGTAATTGTACCCATTTTTGTCTATTTTCCGACGGTATAAATTTTATCAATTTTGGACTTAAGAATAGTGAGATATGATTTTTCCAATGATGGTGCGCAAATCTGGAAAATCCTGTTTTCGTACAATTATTCTTACGTTCATTTTGCACCTTAAGTTTGGAGTTAGTAAATCACTGTAGGTATGGTTTTGGAAGAAATGAAGGGTTTTGGGGTCGTTCTTTCCCTAAGACCAATTATTACCCGTTTTACTCAAAATTTACATTTTTCCTCCTTGCAGTTGTAGTCCATTTGAATAGGCATTCGACGGGTAGTCGAGCCTCACTTGTGCACTCCGTTTACTGGGTTTGTGAATGTGAAAACCCTAATTCTCTTGTCTTGGTTATTCTAGGATTTCTCAGTGATTAAAGCCCTACTTTGGGTGAAGACTTTTGACGTATCTTTACTTGAGTTGGTGAGTGTACCACTCCCCTCGATTTTTGTCTAACTTGGCATATATGCTTGCAAATTGTGACTTGAATGACTATATCATTTGTTTATTCAGTATGAGACGAGGGTGTACTTTATCACACTCGTTCTCTGGCCTGTGTGACTTGTTTCCTGTATCTACTTGAATCTTTTACTGTGTCTCATATGAATCCTGCACACTTGAATCTGTCACTTATACTTGACATGATGTCGTTTGGACGCGTATCCAACGACCTTCCTGTCCTGTTAAGTCTGAGCTCAACCTCATGGGTAGTTACTTGATTCGAGCCAGCAAGGGCTCGGTCGAGAAAAGTAACGAACCATGGGTTGCCTGTTCCTGGGGAATCTATGGGTATTGGAGACTCTGGATTTCCGGTATACTCGAGTATTACCAACCACTGTTACTGTTGAGGTGTTCGGGCCCGGTAAGGGGGTATGTTTGGGTGATCGGATTTGGCGTTGTAAGAGGGATCTACGGACTATTTGTTTCATTAAACGTTGACGGAGGGTCAACGAGTTTGGATCAAGTACTGCAATGGGAACTTGGCTCCCGAGAGCCACCTGTATCCTTCCTGTCTAAGATGTTTATTCATTTCTTAATTGCCATGTCTACTTGAGTAAATGAAAGAAATCTTCATGGTTCATTGATAGCATGTATTTTTGGGTACCTCATTGAGCGTAAAGCTCACCCCGTTCCGTTACTTTTGTTTTCCTTACAGGGTTTAACTTCTTGGAAATCATGATTTTGAAGAAAAGAGTAGAGCTAGTGATATACATCCCTTTTGATTTTGCTCCTGCTGTATAAGAAACCCTAATTGTACTTTGAGCATGTATTTCCTTTTGACTCGAAAGTTCCAACGTTTGTATATAAGTAATTAGCCATGTCTTCTTCGTGTATTTGATGAATGAATGCATGCCTTGTGTTCTTGGTTTGGAAATTCTTCAATTGTTGGTTTTCTTTGGGTTCGATCGCGCGTAATCTAGGGTTTTGAGAGAATCGACTTCGTAGCCCCTGGCGAGAGCTGGGCCAGGCGGTCCGCCAACCCCTTTGGTTCGCCTTAGGGGAAGGTGGGGCTGTCACAATTTCATTAGTTGAGTCAAGAGTTTTACTTTTACTTTAAAGTTAGAGTAAGTTTAGGGTTTTGGTGCATTTTGGTAGTGTGATCGATTGGTGAGGTGTGTGTACTAAATTTGGTGGATAAGAGGCAGGTATTAAGTAAGAGGAAGTGTGTGATTAGAAGTGGCTAATACTAAGTTAGTGAATCATAAGTTAAAACCAAAGTACAAGGGAGTTAAGGAAAATAGGCGTTGAACCGACGTGCACCGTTTTGTTACCGATTGAGTACACCACTTGACCAATATTTTCTTACCTTAATCTCCTTGATTTTATTTCATCTAATCATCCCTAAATTACCCCTTAAGTCAGCCGAAATTGTTGACCCAAAAACAAGAGGAAAGAAAAAAAAAACAAGAGGAAATTGGTGGTGACAAGTGTTGGCAATTCAAGCCAACTTTGACCAAAGACCATTCTAGTCTTTATCTTGTAAATTCTCCTCAAAAACCTATTCATTTTCTTCCCTTAGAGAGAAAAAGAGAGGAGAAAGCTTCACAAATCATCTTAATCTTGCCTTTGATTTAGTATGAAATCAACAAGAACCACAAATCTAATCCGAACAAAGGTGCAACAAGGTGATAAGGAAGCTTGAGGTGGCAGTGATTTTGCATAGGTAGCCTTGGTTTTGTATTTTTCCTTGAGGATTGAAGGTTACCAAGCTAAGAAACCTTCTTTCTTTTTCTTATCTTGCAATTTATGGAGAAGATGTCTTTAAATTAGAAGTTTTATGAAAGATATCATGAATTTGTGAAGTTGCTAGAATTTTCCAGCTGAGGGTTTCAAAATTTCAGCTTGGGTACTTGTTTATATATCAAGTATATGTTGAATTTGGGATAGTCTTTGCTATATAGAATATGTACCAATTGTCTCCTATAAGTTGTGAGCTTGATTTAGGGCTATTATACTATGAGATTGTAGCCTTGGAAAATGGCTGGAAAAATTGGTAAAAACAAAGGAAGTGCTGCTGAAAATTTTTCCTGCAGGAGACTCTGAGCCGTCTTGGGAAATATATCATATCTTGGTGTAGAAAATCCAAATTGGAGTTCTACTTATTTCATTTGAAACTAGATTTAGGTATTTTTATGATTAATTACCCTAGTATTAGTTAGTTATATCATTGTTACGAGAATTTCTTAGAATTTCGCTTTATCGCGCGCGAGTCGGAAGTTCGCTTTTTCACGCGCGTGACTAATTGAAGGACTTTAAAAAATTATTTTTAGACTACTAAGAGTGAATAATATAGTGTTAAAGGAAGTGCATTAGAGGTTTAGTGCACAAGTGAAACAAACCCGAGAGAAAACGGACACGAACCGCGCGCGTACGGGCACTATTCAAAAGTTGACTTTTCTGCCAAAATTTAAACCACCAACTACCAAGCTTCCAAGGGGAAGCTTCACCATCAGCCTTCACACTCTCTCTCTTCACTCCATTGCTGGGCCAAAAATCCAAGGAGGAAGAAGGAGCAAGTTCATCTCATTTCACTTCAAATCTTCCAACCATTTCACTCCAAATTCACCACACAACTTCCACTTCACTTGGAGATTCCACTTGGACTAGGAAGGAAGCATCTTTCTCCGGTTTCTTGTAGCTTTTGGTGACCCAAAATTTCTGGTTTTTCATCATCTAAGAGGTAGTAATCATCCAACCCTTGAAACTTGGTTTTAGTGAGTTAAATTTGGCCTTGGAGCTTGTAGCTTCATGTGGTGTTGTTTATTTGGTTGAAAATGATTGGAGTGGGCTCTATGAAATCCCACAATGGATATATTGGACTGATATAGTGATTATGTGTGTTGTTGGTGTTAATTATGTGTTAAACAAGTGGATATAAGTTGGAAAAGTTGAAGGAAAATCGCAGGAGAGCTTCACATAATCTGCGAATTCTGTCCTATTTTTACCGTAACTTTAGCTTGAATATTTTGATGCTCAAATTAACTTGAATATGTTGTAGATATGTTGTGTAGGGATGTGTGGAAATTTTTCCACCGAAAATCATTTGATTTGGTCTGATAAAAATTGAATTTTTGGCAAGAACAAATTCTGGAATTCGCGTAACAGTGTCCTCTGGCAGGGATCTTTGAACGATCATAACTCTCTGCTCAGACATTGAAATCAAGTGCTGTTTTATTGAATTTGAAACTAGACATCCGTAGTTTTCTAACGGTGTATCATGCACCTTCTAATTCGAACTGAGTCACCGCAGTGATTGATCAAAGTCGGCTGCCCTTTTCCTTCAGTCCAACCGAGAGGAAACTAGAAGCTGCAATTTGTGGCTCTATTTTCTCTTGCTTGCAAACTGAATTTCAAAACCACCTCTTCTGATGAATTATAGCCTTTTGAATCTAGTTTCTAACGCCACTGACCATTTTCAATTCCCAAGTTGTATGAGTGAGATATAGTCCAATTTCCAAACTGTAGCAAATCTGGAATACCCTCTTTTCATACTGGCCGACTGGTTTGGGTGCTTGTGAGACGTTTTATTTTGAGATTTTGATGTCAACCAACTAAAAATTGCTTATGAAATGTTTCTTGGGTCTTGGTTTCACAAATGAGTCAAATTGGAGTTGATTTCATTGGGCAAAATGTTTGAAAAAGGAGAAGGAAGCCAAGGAGACAGATTAGTCTTGAAAATTCTTTAAACTTTGGTAGTTTTGTTAACTACCTTCCCATGCGAATTTTCAAATGAAATTTGATAGAGGAGTTATTCCTCATATGGAAGTTTGAATTTTACCAATTTTGGTGTCAATCTAAGACCATTTCGATATACAAATGATGTCCCAAAGTTGCTTTTCGAATCTGGAAAACTTTTCCTCTTCTCTTGGCCGAATGGTCAAATCTGATTTGGGAAGTTATATTTCGAAAACCTTGATGTCAATTGCTTCTAAATTGCTTATTGTATGTTTATGGAACATTGGTTTCAATATTTGAATTAATTGAAGTTGATTGTGTGGAATAAAGCTTTTAAAAAGGAAGAAAACGTGAGAAGGCAGATTTGTTTTGAAAATTTCACAAACTTCAATCATTTTGTTAACTGCCTTCCCACGTGCGTTTTTGCGTGAAATTTGGTAGAGATATAGTTCATACATGGAAGATTTAGTGTACCAAATTTTGTGTATTTTCAATGCCATTTTGATGGCCAAATAATACTTCAAAGATAGCCTTTCAAATCTGGAAAATGACTGAACGGTTTATAAAATGCGACCAGCTTTGAGGCTGCTATATCTCAATGCTCAAAACTCCAATTTCAGTTCCGTTTGTTGTTTTTTAAACCTTGGTTGGAATTCTAATTGAGTTAAAAATTTCAGAGGCTAGTTCACTTTCTGTGAATTTTTCCGAATTTCTAAATTTGCCGAAAACTAAGACCGAAACGGCCGTGGGAGTCCAAGTCAGCCACTTTAATCCTAAATTTGAGTGTCTTCCATTTAGAATCTTAGAAAAGTGTCTTCTATAAACTTTTAGTACTTTGGAACTAGTTTCTAACGGTACCAAGTTTTCCAATTTTGGACCTACGAGTGTAAGATATGATTTTTCAAAGATTGCCTCCTTAAAACAGAAATTTTTGAACTTGAAGGGAAATGAGTTTTTAGAAACTCTTCACTACCCTTCGATATTGAATGACCGTTTCTAGACTTGATTTCTTGAGGGAAAACAGTTTTTCCTTACATTATTAAACCCTACTGTTAGAGCCTCGATTTACGAGTAATTAGGGGCTCTTTTTCACAATATTTTCTTAGATTGTACAAGTGTACAATCTCCCTTGTTAACTAGGGGTTTTTCAAACAATGGTGTGTGATAGTCAATTATTAATTGCTCAAACACTCAAAGGGACCTTCAAGAGGATCTCACAAGGGACGCCTAAACACTTGATTGTGCACCACTCTCTTATTTTGACTAGGTGAGTGTCAAGTGCATGTTTTGTTGCAATTATGTGAATTGCTGTTTCTGGACTGAAAATTTATAACTGCTGAGTCGAGTGTGTACTTTATCGCACTCGTTCTCATTTAACTGAATCGAAATTTAATTGCCTGAATTAAATTGAATTACCTGAACTGAACTGAACTGAATTATATGCTATGGCTGCATATGTCGTTGGAGTGAATCTCCTCGACCTTTAACTGAACTGTATACATATCGTTGGAGTAAATCTCCTCGATACACAACTAAACTGGGAGACGCCCAAACTCATTGGCCGACCTTGCGACTCGAGCCGGCAAGGGCTTGGTCGGGAAGCTTGGTGAGCCCTGAGAAAAACTAAAAGCTTGATCTATTGGAGAGATCATGCTTAGCCTACTCATATAGTAGTGCCTTTATAGTAGTTCGGGCCCGGTGGGGTATGTATGGTGGACGGAGAACGGGTAAGTGGAGTTTCTACGGACTAAATACCCACCCAGTTGACGGAGTGTCATCGCGGGGAGGTAATTGATCGAGCAGTGGCAAAGCAAGTGGAAATTAGCTCCTGAGAGCTCCCATATCCTTGAATTGTTTCTGTTTACTTTTCCACTCGAATTGTTAATTACTTGAATATTACTGTTTTACTTGCTAGATTGTGATTGCTACTTGAACTATGTGTCTGCATGTGTGTTTTCTTGGCCTCACGAGCAATCGCTCACCCCATAGATTTGTTTTCCTTAACAGGTGGATTGGAAGATTGTGGAAAAGCCGACTAGGTTATACTTTTGGTTGGAATTATGGTTGTAAATGTTTAATCGACTTTTAATGGTTCTATTTTGGGACTTGATGTATCTTTTGAGAACATGATGGAAGATTTGGATATTCAATTAAGGAAGTGACTTTTCTTCATTTTAGACTTATAGTATTTGGTATGTATCGTTAAGTTTGAATTGAATTGTCTTGAGTCCTGACGAGAGTTGGGCAAGCGTCCCGTGGATACCCTTGGGTTCGCCCTCGGAAGAAGTGGGGAAGTCACAGTTTTGACTAGGTTTATGGCTTAGAATTACTGCCCTTTTTGATCTGGAAATTAAAGCCTGATTGTGAGTTGGATTTGAACCAAAAATCATGAGCTTAAGTGGGAAGGGTGAGTCAAGTGTTACTGAAAATATTTCCCGCAGGAAACTCTGAGCAGTCTTGGGAAATCTATTATATCTTTGTGTAGAAAAATCCGAATTGAGTTTCGTTTATTGTATTTGAAACTAGACTCATAGTTCTTTTAACCGTGTAAAATTCATGGTTTGGTTCACTTTCTATAAATACCAGAAAAATTTCCAAGTGGGCTGAAAATCCAAGACTGTCCTGTTTTTGCACTCAGTTGAGCAGTGAATTGAGGCTGAGGTTTGACTAAGTTATGGGCTGAATTTTATAAAGGTGTCTTCTAGAGAGTTGCAGACTTTTGAGTCTATTTTCTAATGGTATAAGATTTATGATTTTTGGACTTATGAAACTCAAGTTATGCCTTTTCAAAGAGCATTACAAAAACTGAGATTTTTCTTATGAAATGACAAACAAAACTTGGAAGGGTCTTGGAAACATTTTCTGGTTTTTAAACCAAACTTTCTCGATTACTTGCACTCCATTTCATACTTGGATCATGGATTTATTATGTATATGAGTTTTCTTTTGACTTGAACAAGAAAACTTGACGTTTTGGATCAAGAACTAGAGGTTTCAATCTTGAAAGTTATTAGCTTTTTTTTTTAAAATATGTGTTTAGAGGTAAACTCTCATGGTTCACTCAAGCACCAAATTTGATTTCAAGATTCATTTTAAAAGTGAAATGAGGAGTTTTTCTTGAACCTTGTTTGCTAGAAATTTTGGAAGGTTTTGGCCGAATCTTGTATTGGAATTTGTCTCGTTTCCTCTAACTTTAAAGTGAAATTTTGCTCAACATAGCTTGCTAATCAATTGCTCTCGAATGTACTTTTAAAAGGAGCAGCAAGTGTGAATTAAAAGGGGCGAAAAGTGGAGCGTCATGCCAAGAGTTTTGTGGAACAATTTCACTTGCTTGATGTTCAAGACTTGGAGGATTTGTTGGTGTCTTTGCTAAGAAATAAATGGTGGTTTGGTGAAGTTTTGACTTCATAAGTTTTAGTAAACTTGAACGCTCATTTATATATATCAAAACTTGGCCAATAGATTAGGAGTTAAGGAAGTGAAAGTGGTTTTCCCTCCCACGTGTGTTTTGTTAAACTCTTGAGCTGTTTGGCTAACTTTTGAATCGAAAACTCCTACCATGTTTTGACTTACAAATGGAGCACTTTTGAATCTTCCCTTGAGTGTTATCTTAGTGGTTAAGTGAAGAGAGTTTCTCTCTTAATTTGACAAGAAATTGAGCATGCTTGAGTGAAGGGTTAACAGGAAATTGTTTGGCCTTGGTTGAACGATTATAGGTAATCGTTGATTGTGCATGTCTCAGGTATTCAAGAGGGGGCGAGTAAAGTTTATCCAGGTCGTAGGGGTTCGTTCCCTTTCCCACCTAACTTGTATGACATCCCATTAGGATCGAGCAGCTCCCACAAATTGAAATGTGGCAAAATTCACTTGCCTCTCTTCCGGATAATTTAAGACCGCGAAAATGTCAATCATCTTTGTGAGCCAATTCTCGGCTACTTCCGGATCAAGTCCTCCATGAAATTTAGGGGAAAATTTTTGGAATCGTTCTAAAGCAATATCTTATCCTTCCGCAGGATTTTGGCCCTGACGATCCATTAATTGAGCCAATAGATCAGTCATACGATTAATGGCCGTAGCCCCCTGGTCTCCAGTTCCAGCCCCTGGTTCTTGATTTTGATTACCCATAGATTCTCGATCACCCTCTTGTTCTTGGGATTGCCTGGGTCCACGCCCACGGCCACGTCCACTCCTCCTACCTTCCGTACTTATAATGGGCTAGATATGCAAGAATAGTAATTAAACATGGAGGTAGACTAGAATATCAAGTACAAGATATCGTAAATTCAAGAAGCCATGTACAATAAAGCATAATAATAATTTTTCATAGAACACAAGTTTTATACATCGTCCATCACAGGTCATTACTAGAGTCAGCAAGTACTAGACAAGATCAATTCACATAACAAATACATAAAGTCGTCACAAAATATAGCAACAAGCCCCTTTACAAAGTCAAAATGAGTACCATCCTAGCTCTCAACCCATCCCCATTTTACAAAAGGTCAAAACAAGGGTCAAGCCTTAAAGTCACTAGCTTGACTCTTAAAGCTCGCCCCCGAGCCAGAAGCTTCCCCTTCCTTAGAGAGTTCGAATTCAGACGCATTTCCAACGCTAGAGGATTCATCATCCCGAACTCCAAGTAGAACCTCACAGTTATTCAAAATTCCTTCAACTCTATTCCTCACTCCCCTAACTCCTTTAGTAAGGCGGTCATTAACCTCTCGCAGTTGCTCATGAAGAGCATTTGCTTGTTCTTGCTCCTCGAGTACATTCCCCTGAAGCTCCTGAATCCTATCCCTTTGCAACAGCATAATGGCCCTCATTTTCTGTATCTCAGCTTGGGCTCTATCATTATCTCTAGTGACTCTTCTCCTCTCATCTACTACGCCCAAGACCACTTGGTACGGATAGGAGTAGGTCTTCCAACAGTCATATCGCCTAATCTTGCGCGCCAGACTCCAATATCGAAGAGGTCCCCCTGGCCTTTCTCGATAACGAACCATCGGGCGGCGTCTCTGAGGTTGCTCCCTTTCACCCCTTCCCTCGTTTCTTCCATATCCTACAAATCACAATTCAAAACTTAAACAAACTTAAGCACACTTAATAACTTAAACCCTAACACTTCATATTACCACGAATAGACTTCCCACAACTCTGCCGAGACTATTTTAACCTAGGCTCTGATACCAACTGTGACGACCCTACCTTCCCCTAAGGCGAACCAAAGGGGTCAATGGGCCGCCTGCCCAACTCTTGTCAGGACTCAAACACTAACTTATTAACAAACTTATTAAAACAAGAGTCACATTCCAACGGCAAAACAAAATGATCCTTGGCCGATTAAATAAGTTTGTCATTAATACAATCCTTAAAATACATTACTAGCTCCATTTACAACAGTCGAGTTCCCAACTTACAAAAACAAACTAAAAGTTGGTACAACTGTGCTAAAACAAAAGATTTCAACAAAACCCGACCTTTCCTAGTCACTCGCCCAAGCGCTCGCCCCCTGTAAGGAAAACAAAACTAGAAGGGCGAGCTTTCGCCCCATGAGGTTCCAAGAAAGTCATGCAAACAAGGATATCATACTCAAGCCACAAAAAAAAGCACAATATACCACAATATAAAGCCAGTACACTTCAATTAAGAATTCACATATTCATTTGAAAGGATACAGGGCTCTCAGGAGTTCGTTCAAGTAATTTGATCAAGAACCAAGATTCAGTTGACACTCCGTCAACATTATACCAAAATACTATCAAGTATTTCACTACTTCACGTCATTCTCCAACCACCTTTCAACCCGCAACCGAGCCCACAAGTCAAAAATCAAGAAGAGAATACTCGAGTATACTGGTTCAAGTTCAAGAGCTCAAGTGCAAGTTCAAGTTCAAATCCATTTAACAAGACCCACGGTTCATTGATCTCATCGACCAAGCCCTTGCTGGCTCGACTCGACCAACTAACCAATAGGGTTTGGGGCCCCAAGCACGTGAGAAAGTCGATGGGATAATCACCCGAATGACTAACCAGTCAAGCACAAGTAAAGCAGTTCATTTAATACAAATATCAAGAATCTATCCATGAAGGATCGAGTATGATAAAGTACATCCTCGTCCCGATATTATCAAGTCCAGAGCAAGTATCTCAACCAAGCAAGCATGTCATTCAAGAAAAGAAACATTGCACATAGTCACTTTACATGCACTTAGAACACTCACCACGACAATAAAGCTTAAGTGTTCGCCTCGGGAGCGACTTCGGATTCACTTCCAAGCCCTAGAATCAGTTTATGGAGTGCATTAGGATTTACTACTCCAAGCCACAATATTTAAACGAAACTACGCCCAAGTTCCACTTAAGAAATGTCACCCCAAATCACATGATTTCTAAATCAATTCAAGAAGAAACATCCATGAATACGTTAGGTCAAAGGTTTAAGCAAACGATAGTGCAAAATTTCTCATTTTCATCTATCAAATTGAGTTTAAAACTACCCAAATCAATTTTCTGCTAGGCTGGAAATTTATTACGTGAACTTGAAACATGTCAGAGTGAGGTTTTTACCTTTTAAAACCTTCCATTTTCCACTCCAATTCACTACTCATACTAGGGTTAATGTCTAATCATGGTTTTAGGGCATTAATGTGACAAGTTCACCTCACAAAACCAAGAACAAAGCTATATAAGGCCACTCTCTCTATTTTGGACAGCCTTGAACAGATTTTCCAGCCATGAAAACAATAAAAGAAACGATGTTCTTATCACTTAAAACTCAAGATTTTAGTTCAATTCCAACGCATACTTATAGCCTAAAGTCTTATAGAGTTTCTTGAGAAAAATTAAGCTTAAAATCATCATAAAAATGTAGAATTCAAAGCTAAAATTGAGCTCTTAAGTTCGGCCACCAAGCAGAATTTTTCTTCCAATTTTTCCAACATTTCTCCACCTAATTTCCCAATTTTCAACCAAACATACTTAGCAATTCCATAGGGTTTTATTACCAACATAACATTAGATGTATATAGAGCCAAAATCTCAAACCCTAAACTCAAACATGAAGTACAAGAATCATCAACTTAAGAAACTTCCAAGATTCACCACCAATCTTGACCTTAATCCAACAATCAACCTTATTTTCAACATAAGGCAATGAAAGAAGGTTAATCTAGCATTTTACCTCTTTTTCTTTCCAACCAAGATGTACTTCAACCCACCAAATCTTCTCCTTTCCAAGCTTAAGCCAAGATGGATGAAAACCCCAAGTTATCTCCTTCCTTTTCCCTCAAAATCCAAGCAAGATTGAAGCTAGATTGGTTGAAGCTTTTCTCCCTTTTCCCCTCTCACTCTCTCGGCCCTCTCTCTCAGTTTTTCCTTTGTTGTTTGATTGATATTTCTAAGGCAAGAAATGGAAAAAAATGGTAAGAAAGGTTTGGTCAAAAAGTCTTAAAGGATTAAACTTGGTTCCTATGATGCCAAGTATCACAATCTTGTAGCTTCCTACCCAAATATCTCTATTCTCTCTTATTGCACTAAACTCCCTCTTTTGTGCACTAAAGTTTCCTTTTATACCTTACTAAAAGTCGCAGTTACCCCACTCACTAACTTACAAATATAAAAATTGAGAAAAACATTACGACAAAATTCATTATCAAATCTATAACAAGTAAATAAATAACTAAATGAATGAGATGCAATAAGGTTAAAACGGCTAACATGACAAAAATCTTTAGGTCCTCTCAATGTTGAATTCACGTAGTTTGCTAGGTTTAGTCATTTAGTCACTTGAATAAAATTGGGCCAGCTTGCATGTTTGTTGGATCAATATAGTTGCTTGTTTTAATTGAGTCGTTTGGATCTTGTAGGTCAGGAGAATAAATTGGCCAGCTTGTGTCTAAGTTTTGCCTTAATTAGTACATTAGTTGGTTAGTTAAGTAGTTTTAGTCTTGGCCTGTTTGGTTTTGTACTTTGGCTATAAATAGCTAACTCTGTAGAAGCATTAGGCATGAAAAGAAGAATTTCCAACAATAACAATTTAGAGTTTTCTCTTTGGTTTCTTCTAAGCGCCTTCCTAAATACTTTAGGGCACAACTTTAGTGTTCAAATTGGTTTATCAATTCAAAGAATACATTTGAATTGTCTCACCTTCTAGCTTCAACTTCGATTCTTTAATTCAAGTTACTCACGCGTTGACATTTTATTAATACGTTTGTGACTATAAGAATTAATTGGGTCTAAGTTTTTCATTGCCAAACTTTGGGTATTATTCATCTAGATCCTGTGACTTGTTGAACTGAGGGTTTCGTTCGCAGAGTTCATAACAATGAGGGAGAATAGAAGAGTGAAGAGAATGAGAGGTGGTGATTGTGAGGACCCGAAAAAAAATTTATTTTTATATTTTCTTTTATTTTTGGAAAATTTAATTTATATTTTCTTTTATTTTACTTTGTTTGCCTTAATTTCATGGTAATTTTAAAGGTTGAGTTAAGATTTTATCATTCTCTTTTTTATATTTTAGTGCATGTTAAGTTTTGTAGAGTATTAAGATAGTTTGACCGACTAGTGAGATGTGTACGTTAAATTTGGTAGACGAGAACAAGTGTGGTACTAGAGGGAGTACGTGATTAGAAGTGTTAAGAGTTAATTGGAGAAACCCTAGATATTTTAGAGATTATAAGCACAAGAGAGACAAAAAGATAAGTGTTACCCTAGTGACGCTAAGTGTCGCCGATCTAAGCACCCTTTGACCAAGACTTCTTCTATTAGTTATCTTGTAATTTAGCTAACATTTTCTCCATTTTCATCATCTTGGCCAAAATTCTAGGGATAGAAAAGAGAGGAAAAAACTCTCAACTTTCCAACTTGATTTCTTTTTGATTCTTGAGAAAATCAATGTGAAACCCGAATCCACTCCGATTAATCTTGGGGAAAGCTTGGAGGTGAGCTTGGTGGAGCTTTTGGGAGGAAGAAAGTTCTTGTCTTGCAACTTATCTTGGGGGTTTTGATGTATTATACTAAGAACCTCTTTTTCCTTCTTATTTTGCCATTTAAGCAACACATGACTTGATTGTAATGGATGTTATGGAAGAATTCATTGTTTTTCTTAGTAGGTTGCAATTTTCAGCTTTAGAATGTGTTGGACAGTCTTGATATGAATGGTTTAGCTTGGATATATGGGGTTGGATGAACTTTTGGCTTTGAGATGAGGTTTTCTAGCTTCTATGTATGATTTTCCAACTTTAGTGGCTAATTTCCAGCTTTCATTCGAAATTTCCAGCTTGGATATATGTTGAAGATATGCTTGGTACATGCCTACTTTAGTTGGTTTTATGACTTAGAATAAGAACCTCTTGTATCTTATCACTTGTGGCCTTGATTTAGGGTTATTTATTATGAAACTAAGACTTGCATTGGATGATTAACTTGACGAGATATGGAGACATATTGCTAGATTTTCTCCTTGTTAGTCAAGTGAGGGTTAAGGTGTGAATTTAGGGTATTTTGTTTTCCTCTTGCACATGATTTTACTCAAAACACTTGTTACAATCTATTTCTTTGCACGTATGCTAGTTTTGACCCAAAACAAAGAGATTTAAGAAGGAAGCAGGAAGCCCTATGCAGCTTTGGGAAATTGACTATAACTTCGTATAGGAAAGTCGGAATTGAGTTCCATTTATTGCGTTTCAAACTAGACTCATAGGCTTTCAATGGTATAAAAATCAGGGTTTGGTTCAACTCCTATAAATACCAGTAAATCTGCAAAGTTTTTTGAAAAACCATGACTGTTCTGTCTTTGCACATGAGACAGTAGTGAGTTTGAACTGAAATTTGACTAACCTATGAGTTGAATTTCATGAAGATGTCTTCTAAAGTCTATTAGTGCTTTGAGTCATTTTCTAATAGTGTAAGTTTTGTAATTTTTAGACCTACGGAAGTCAAGTTCTATTTTTTCAAAGAATTTCACCAAAGCTAGGAATTTTGTCAAATAAATTGAGGGGGATTTGGAAAACTTTGGGAAAACTTTTCTAGGTCTTAAACCTTAATTTGGTGTGATTTTGGATGCTTAAATTACTTTCCTCACTTTTAGAATACTTGTGTTGGATTTTATCTTAAAGTCTCGAGTTCAAGGTAAGAAGCATAAGGAATACCTTGGAATACTAGATGTGTATGTTTGGCTAGTTGAATCTACTAAGTTTAAATCCATTGTGATTGTGAATCTTGCCTCATGGTTTGGTAGTGATCAAGGTTATCATCCAGAGAGTTGGCCTTTAATTTACTGATATCGGTGAGTGTTCCTTGTATGTTGTGCTTCCAATGACTATGTGGATTATTGTGAATGTTTGCCTGAATGTTAAATGCTTTTCAATAAATGCTAAATGAATTTTCAATAGGCGAGTGTGTACTTTATCGCACACGACCTAAGTGAACGTGAAATTTTCAATGATCAAATGATTGAATATTACTTGTGCATGAATGTAAGCCTTTGGCTGAACTGGACCCTTGCCCTTCGTTGCCAGCTGACTCAAGCTAGAAGCGGACTCGGTCGGGCGGCTGGTGATCCTGGGCCACTATAGCCTGTGAAATGACTATTTTACCCCTGCTTCCCTGTTTCTGTCCGAGAATGATAATCAGCATCTGTAATTGGCTCGTTTGGCTGGGACGATGAATGAATTAGCTTTTGATGCCTTCTTAAGAATTGTAGCCTTGTATCTTAGCTTTCGAATGGCTTTGGAATCAACGGAATTGGAGTTGTGTGTGCTGAGATATGACTGAATAAATCAGGACTGCTAGTTGAATTTCACAGTGAGCTTTGAACTGGAATATCTGGGTCTTTTTGGGTAAATTTGACTAGGTTACGTTGAGAACTGGGTTGTGGTGTCTTCATAAGAATTGTAGAACAATGTCTTAGCTTCGAAATGGTATATGGTTCACCCTGATTCGATAACCATAGCTCCGGTTATGACTAAAATACTATGAGATGCCAAATCTGCCATTTAGCTTTTGTCTTCAAAATTGATATTTGCTTGTACTATTGCACTTGTGTTGTACTTGGATGATTTTGGAGCCTAATGGAAGGGCTATTGTGGTAACCTTACTTGTGTGTATTGTGGGGCTGAATTAAGGAAAAGAATGAAGCCATAAATGGCTGAAAATTTGGTAAACACAAAGGGCGTGCTGCCCAAATTTGCACTCAAATGGCGATTTCAAAATTTTAAGAGCGGACATAAGTTTTACGACTATTTTACTCATGTCTTTTGGACTAAATGCACTCTTTTCACTTTCAAAATCATACTTATATTTCGTACTAGTAATTATTCGGATTTTCCTTGATTCATCAAACATTTTATTGGTTGGACCATAATATGTTCTCATGATTATTCTTAGGGTTGCTTGGTGACTAAGGGTGATATCCGAAAGGATACTTTGGACGTTTTGCTTATTTAGGTGAGTGTTCTATATACGCTTTGTTTCTAACGACTATGTGAACTATTGTGACTATTTGGATTGTTGCTTTAATACGTGATTGAGGTATGTTATGTTTCCAAAATGATTTTTGCTAGGCGAGTGTGTACTTTATCGCACTCGACCTAAATGAACGTGAACTTTCAATGATTGAATGATTAAATGTTACTTGTGCATGAATGTAAGCCTTCTGGCTGAACTGGGCCCTTGCCCTTTGTTACTGGTCGACTCGAGCCAGAAGCGGACTCGGTCGGGCGATTAGTGACCCTGGGTGAATGTTTGGTATACTCGAGTATGACCACGAAGTTGGCGGAGATTGGGGAATGAAATGAATGAACGAACGACAAGGAAATGAAGGAGTTTTCACTTACAAACAATGTTTTAATGATCGGAGAAATAAGGAAAATATTAGGCGAATGAATGAACGAACGAACGAATAGCTCCTCGTGAGCATGTATCATTTTAATGAATGTGTTACTATCGCTTTCATTTTGTAAATGTTTTCTAAATTATTTGCTAATTGCTGATAAATGTCCTTGCCTAATTATTTGTTTGAGTATATAGAATCTCGCTGGGCTTTTAGCTCATACCACGCCTTTTGTTTTCCTTACAGGGGTTGCAAGTATGGGCGAGAGATCTGTATAGAATAGAATAGTCTAGTTTTTGGTTTTGCATTATTTTGTTTTGGCTTTTGCACTCGCTCTAGTGCTTGGATAGAGTTGGTTGTATTGAGAAAGTTAGATCTTTGGTTACATTTGGGACTGTACTTCTGGTTGATATTGGAATGAATGTAAATATATGTTTCCAGGTTGGGAATTGTTTTCCGTTTATCCTCGAGGTGTTATCTTTTGTTTGGAGTGAGTGATCGAGTCCTGGCGAGAGCTGGGCAGGCGGCTCGCTAAACCCTTTGGTTCGCCTTAGGTAAGGTGGGGCTGTCACAGGTCGTACCTTGATTAACGAAACAGTAAGGAGAAATTGACCGTCAGATCGTATCGGCAGTTAAAAACCTGCTTATTAACGAATATTGGAATTCTAATTGCGTCAAGGATTGGTTACTTGAACCATCTCTGAAATGTACCATTGGCTAGAGTTTCTCCATTAATTGTCTTTCCCAATCTCTTTTGCATGTTTTATTACCTTGGTGATATTCTACTGGTCTTTAATTCTTGAAAATCCCCCCAGTCCGCTTAAACTTGAAAGAGAGCAAATTTTTCCCAATCCCTATGGAATCGGCCCTACTCACCGCTATATGCAAATCTATATTTTCGTTGAGTAGGTCTTTATTATTGTACAGGCTCGACACCTATCAATTTTGGCGCCATTGCAGGAGACTAGTGCCTAAATTATTTGTTTCTTTTTCGAAGTTCATTTTATTTTGTTTTACTTTCTCTTATTTATTTATTTATTTATTCTACCTTGTTTCTGGTATTTTTGCTAGTTTATGTCTCATTCTTGTCGCATAGGCGAATTGATATACGACCCTGAGGTCGAGAAAACGACGCGTAGGCTGAGACAAGAGACCAGGAAACGCAAGGAAGGACATTTCCCTGTTGCATCTCCCGATCTTAACGTGGCAATTGAGTTGTCAACTAATTACTCAAGCGATTCAGAGCGAGAGGAATATATGCTGGCAAATAACAGGACGTTAAGGGAGTTGGCTGCCCCTGATTTAACCCAACAACCCTTATGCATTACTTATTCCAAATCTAAATGAAAATACTTCTTTTGAGATAAAATCTGGTTTGATCCACCTCTTACCCTCTTTTCACGGTCTTTCAGGTGAAGAACCCCACAAACACCTCCAAGAATTTGATGTGGTCTGCTCAAGCATGAAACCTTCCGGAGTCACTGAGGAACAGATAAAGCTTAGAGCATTTCCATTTTCTCTTAAAGACGCTGCCAAAGACTGGCTATACTACCTGCCAGTAGGTAGTATCACAACATGGGTGCAGTTGAAGAAGAAATTTCTAGAAAAATATTTCCCTGCTTCCCGGGCTGCCAGTTTAAGAAAGGAAATATGCGGTATCAAGCGAAACCCCGGAGAATCCTTGTATGAGTATTGAGAGAGGTTCGACAAATTGTTCACTAGATGTCCACAACATCAAATTAGTGAACAAGTATTGATCCAATATTTTTATGAAGGGCTCCAATGGTCTGATCGGAACATCATTGATGCTGCAAGTGGTGGAGCATTTGCAAACAAGACCCGTAGAGAGGCATGGGAGCTAATCGAGGAAATGGCGGAGAATTCGCAATAGTTTGGCTCCCGCGAGAATTGCCACATCCGTAGGGTAAATGAGGTCGAAGTGTCATCTATTCAACAATAGTTATCTGACCTAACATCTTTTGTTCAGCAACTAGCTGGAGGGAATTCGCAACAAGCCAGTATGTGTGGGATTTGCACAAACGTAGGTCACTCCAGACTCATGTCCAATGCTGCAAGAGAAAGGAACTGAACATGTGAATATAGCTGGTGGTGTACATGCACCCCGTAGGCAGTATGATCCTTACCCGAACACCTAAAATCCGGGGTGGAGGGATCACCCCAATTTCAGCTATGGGAACAGGCAACAGAACTCCTTCCCAAATCGCCCTCCAGGATTTCAGCAATCGTACCAACCAAAGCCTCAACCTTTCTCCTCTAGTTCATCAGGTTTATCTCTTGATGATATAGTTAAAAGTTTGGCTTCTAGCACTTCGCATTTTCAACAGAAGACAGACTCTAGCATACAGAATTTGCAAACACAAATGAGTCAATTAGCAGCTACAGTCAATCGTTTAGAAGCTAAGGTGGATGGAAGATTACCTTCACAACCTGAGGTGAACCGAAAGAATGTGAGTGTTATGATCCTTAGAAGCTGGAAGGAGATCGAGGGCCCCAAACCAGTGGTTCTAAGGTCATCTCTGACTCTATGGTTAAAGTTAAGGCTAATCCACCACCCTTCCCTAGTAGGTTGGAGACGCCGAGACAACAAGATAAGGAAAAAGAGATCCTAGAGGTATTTCGCAAAGTGCAAATAAACATCCCCCTATTGGATGCAATCAAGCAGGTGCCCAAGTACGCCAAGTTCTTGAAGGAATTGTACGTTAAGAAAAGAAAGCTGAGGGGAGATGAACGAGTTGTGGTGGGAGAGAACGTATCAGCAGTGCTGCAAAGGAAACTACCGCCAAAATATGGAGATCCAGGTATGTTCTCTATCTCATGTGGAATAGGGAATACTAAGATTAGAGCTGCGATGCTAGATTTAGGAGCGTCAATTAGTGTGATGCCAAAGAGTATTTACACGTTTTTAAATCTAGGACCATTAAAGGAAACTAGAATTATAATTCAGTTAGCAGATCGTACTAATGCCTATCCTGACGGGCTAATTGAAGATGTTCTGGTCAAAGTAAATGACTTAGTGTTCCCTGCTGATTTTTTTGTACTTGACATGCATGATGAACACTCTCTTAATCGATCACCTCTTATATTAGGGAGACCCTTTTTGAGTACTACTGAAACAAAAATCGATGTAAAAAGGGGTACCCTTACAATGGAGTTTGATGGGGAAGTGGTTCACTTTAATATATTTGATGTCATGAAGTATCCATCTGAATCCCACTCTGTTTTTGGCATAAGCGTGATTAACCCTGTGGTCCAGGATGTTTTTGAGTTGAATGGCAGGGATGAGTTAGAAGTCGCTCTTACTAAGCATCTTGAGTTGGAAACAACTTATGATGTGGAGTTAGGTGCAGAATTGAAGCACATGATTGGATCACTGCAATCACTGGCACCTACTACCAAGGGGCATGAACTTGCATCCCTGCTTATGCCTAAATCTCATCAAAAATTGTTGCCTTCTGTGGTGCAGGCACCAGTGGTGGAATTGAAACCTTTGCCAGATCACCTGAAATATGTATATCTGGGTGATGGGAAAACCCTTCCGGTCATAATTTCGGCCAAATTATCAGTTGTTCAAGAAGAAAAGTTGATAAGGGTACTTCGAGAACACAAAGAGGTGATAGGATGGTCAATTGCTGATATCAAAGGCATCAGTCCCTCCTTGCATATGCATTGGATTAGGCTTGAAGAGGATGCAAAGCCAGCACCTCTTCACCCCAGCCCACTATTCCCTTAAGTGGACCTTCCCAAGCATCTGTTTTGGGCGTCCCAGGTCCCTCCTTGGGAAGAACAATGAGGTTCACCTCTCTTCACCGGCCCACTTTGGCAGACATTTGACCTTGACTAAGGCAGCCGATAAGGAACGATATGCAGATGGATGTAGAAGGTAAATTATTCCTTGTAAATTCATCATGGCCCCACACTAGACATTTTGCATATGAGGAATGAGGTCACTAGGAAGATAGCTGCCATTGGTTGGACCAATTATGCTTCCATTATTTTGCCTACTTTTACGGAGTTAACATGGGAATTTTATGCCACTTTTGAATTTAATATACCGGATGTATTCTCTGTAACGACTCTTGATGTGGTTATCACGCCCCATTTATTTAAAAAATAAAATGAAAAATAAATAATTACGATTTTAGAAAAAATGAATTTTGGTCAATTTTTGAGTGAAAATGGGAGTTTGATTTTTAGAAAAAAAATGAAAGAAAATGGGACTTAAAGTGCGACGATTTTGACCCAAAAATAATAGTTTAAAAAGGGTTTTTAAAAAAAAGTAGGAGTCGCCACTTGGTATTGAGTTAAGGTGTACCAAGTCACCTAAAAATGAATTTTTTAAAAAAAAGTAGAGAAAACCCTTTTTAAACAACTCCAAATCTGCGAAAATCAAGAGAAAAGGGTCGGAAGTCACATTTGAAGAAAGGGAAGGCAAGGATAAAATCCAAGACACCCCTTCAACCTAACCAAAGCTAGTTGCATGATTTAGTAAAAAATTTTCTTATTTTAACCTAAAAATTTATCACATTTTGGAGGTAACTATATGGATGCAAAACCTAGACTTAGGAGGATATCGGAGGGTCAATATGTCTCTTCACAGTTTGATTGGTGCAAATCGCATTAATTGTGATTTCCAAAAAGTGATTCTTAGAAGAGGTCACGAATATGCAACAATGAGACTCGAAAGAAAGAAAATAATAATAATATACAAATATACGTGATCTATGGGAATGCATCATAATGGGTGCGGGGAACTAACACTCGTGACTTCAATTTTCCCTTTAATAGAGGGAATATGAGCGTGCTAAAACTAGAAAGCCAAACTCGTCCATATCCCATATTCGAGGGGTTTTTCCTAATCTAATCAAGCAAATGTACTAACCTATCTCTAATTTTTCTTATATGAAATGCCAGTCTAATGTCATGTTTCACACATAGGGTTATATAGAGGAAATATGGGATAAGGGATATACATATAGGGGGAATATGTCATGCAAAATGATAAAAACCCTAAAAAGTGAAAAATATGCATGAATGTGGTGATTTGTCACACAATCATGATCTAACGCGTGGATGGTCCCTAAGGTTCTTGCATTGGACTAGCCCATGTCTATAAGTCCTCACTAGTGTTGGACTAGTGGGAAATCAGAATAAAAGGCCACAACTATCATTGGACTAGTGTGGTGACGGGAAAGGGGCCACAACTAGCGTTGGACTAGTGCGGTGACGTCACACATTGATTATAACTAAACAAATCATATAAAACATAATAAAGGAAGTAAACACATAAATCACATAAAACACATAGCACGTAAGCATGATATCAAGATGCAAGACCCTAAAAAAGCGAGTAACACGTAAACACATAAGCATGCGACACACACAAAGCAAATAAAGTAAATAAAGCCCTAACAATTACATTTGGGGGCCCTAACTACAATCTAAAAGGGGAAGGAATAAAATAAATAAATAAAATAAATACCTAACTATTACATATTCTATCTAAATACATATCTTGAACCCCCTATCTATTACAATTTGGCATTTAAATGCCTTCAAATAATCAAAAATTAAATTAAAATAAATACACCAAATTAACAAATAAAGTGGATAAATAAATAAATTAATTAATGAAATAAGACAAAAATATTCAAAAATCATGCAATTACACACATAAGATCACGTAGGAGCACATAGGATAAAATAAAATAAAAAACAAAGCATAGAATAGACCTCCCTTGAATGATGACCTAAGGAAAGGGAAATGTTCTTATTTACCCTCCAAAACAAATAAAAAGGTCAAGGCATCACTTTAGTTAACAAATAATCACATGAAATGAAAAAAAACACTAAATTGAATCAATCAAAGCACTCAAATAAAAGTAAACAACCCATATTCGACAAATTAAAACAAATAAGGACCCAATTGAAAGAGTTAAAGAAGTTTGAGGGGTCAAATCATTATTATTACAAGATTAAGGGTCTAAATTAAAATAAAATGAAATGAAGGACTTAAAGTGAAACCTACCAAAACCAAATGCTAAAGTTCACAAAATAAATCAAAATCCTCCCATCAAACCTCAAAACAAAAATATCACCCAATTCTAAATCATTTTTCCAAAAATCCAAATCGAAGTCTATAAATCTATTAAAAAATTGTTAAACTTCAAAATTCATTCTAAATTTCACCAATAACCTTTCCAAAAATCACATTAAATCTTATCGAAGGAAATCAACATTTTCAAGGGACAAAATTAGTTAAATTTCCAATTTTCTGGGCCATAGTAACATTAAGTCAAAATTCGAGGGTCAAAGTGCAATTTCCTGAAATTATTTCATGCAACCGCGAAGCTTTCTTCTTTTTCTTCGTTGGTTTCTTCTTATTCCTTGCTGGGTTTTATCATCAAGCTTTTAAATCATACCAATCAAACCCCAAGCTAGCAAAATGTGCAACTTACACCTTTTATCGCTAAACCCAACATCAAGATTGCACAAACACAAAAAAACAGCAACCAAGGAAAACTGATGCATGTTCATTGCTGGGTTTCATTGCATGTTCATCACACCAGCAACAAGATTTCAACGTTTGTGTTTAAAATCTGATGATGTATGAGCGGCCAAGGATACAAGGGATTACCTTTGACGTCTTGTGGAGTCAGGAACAAGGAGTGGTTAAAAAGATTGCGTCCAGATGCAGAAATTCGAAGCTGCAAATTTCTGATGAAGAATGTTTAAGGGCTGACAACTAGCAAAGCAAAGTTGAAGCTAACATTTGAGGGTGTTGGAGGCTTTGTTTCAAGACGCTTTCTGAACAAAATTTGTAGCTTTACCACCGTATAAAGTGCAAAAACAGAAATAAATCCTAAAGGAGCAAGAACAAGATGAAAATTTGGTCCAGAAGAAGGTCATTTCGCCAACCCTGGCTTAGTTTCTGGAAAAATTTTCTGCCATTTCCCCTCCCTTTTTCTCTCGCTTTCTTTCCTGACTTTCTTTTCTGATCCCCTCTCGACTCTCTTGTTTCCCTTTTGCTCCGTTTTTTCTCTCCCAAAACCTCCTCCTTTTCACAGTCGAAACCTTTCCCTTCTCCTTTCTTTCCTTGGTTCCCTTTTTCCTTTTCCTCCGATGCCCCTCCTCTGATCTTTCCTCCTAGCTGCCACCCCTTTTCTTTCTTCACAATCTCTCCACTCTTCCCTAAAGCTCTCTCCCCAGTTTTCTCCCTTTTCCAGGTTTTCTTCCTCGGCCAAGAACTCTCCCTTGCTCTCTTGCTTTCTCCCTTTTTGCTCAGCCACTCTTTTCACTCTTCCTTCTCAGCCGCAAAAACCCCCCACTAGCTTTTTTCTTCTCCCTCGGTTTCTTCCTCACTTCATCCTCAGCCGTAGCCTTTCTTTTTTCTCTCTCCGCCGTCACTCTCTCGCTCTCTTTCTAGTTTTTTCCTCTGTCTCTTTCTTGTTGCGCCCCCTGCTCTCTCCTTTTGCTTTTTTGTTTCCTCCCAGCTTCCCCCTGAAGCTCCTCACCATCCCCTAGCTTCTTTTCTGTTTTTCCCCCAACCGCCGTTCCTTCTCTCTAGTTTTTCTCTTAGTTTTCTTTTCGTTTAGCCTCTGTTGCTTTCTAGCCGTCACCTCAATTGTCCTCTTGTTTCTTGGCCCCTTTTCAAGCCATTCTATTGCTTTTTATATGGAGCCAAATGGATCAAAACCCTTAGAACCAAGGCTGATATTTAAGTTGGATTTTTTTTTCAATTTTTTTTGCTTCCTGATGATTCTCACTGAGGTGAGCTGTCATTGTACTGGAAAATCTTGGGGTAGAATGGATGAAGAGCAAATCGCATCAAGTTCCAGCTCCGCGTCCTTGCTTCTGGTTCTCTTAGCCGCAAACATGAAGATGGGCAGTATATATTTTTTTCTTTTTACTTTCTCCAAACAGATTTTGATTTTTCCTTTTCTTTTCGTTTTTTCTAATAATAATAATTAATTTTTTTCAAGAAATAGAAATGAAACAAGAATAAATAAAATTTTAAAAAATGAACCAAAAATAGAAATAAAAATGAAGAAATAAAATAAAAAATAAAAATAAATAAAATAAAGGGATGGTGAAATTTTTGGTGTCTACAACTTGCCTCTCTTTGTCTGAGTTTCGACGAAACTTGAGACAAAGACGTAGACACCAAATTATTTACCTGTCTAGTCCAACCGTAACTAAAGTAACTAGATAAACCTAATTAATTTGGAAAAACTTAAATCTAGAAAATGAAAGACGTTGGTAGGATAAAATTTAGACCCAACAAAATACAAGCAGCGGTCAGCGGGATAAAACCCGGTCCTGTGTCGAGGTTGGGTTGGCGGATAAAACCCGGTCCCAACGTGATATAAACGGTCAGCGGGATGAAACCCGGTCTTGCCGAGGTTGGCGGGATAAAACCCGGTCCCAACGATATATGAACGGTCAGCGGGATAAAACCCGGTCTTGCCGAGGTTGGTGGGATGAAACCCGATCCCAACGTAAAATTGAAAAGATTTTTGCAGAATGCTTTTTGTAGAATTTTCAAAATAGAGACAGATATTTCTTCTTCCAAAAAAATTTGCCCCAATATGATGCTATTGGATTGTTGGACTTGGAAAAGAGAAATACTCATAATGATAGATAATGCCACCACTATCTGATCAATCTCACCTTCAAGAAATGTGTAAACATGAGTATTTGGGTGTTCTTCTCCGATGTAGTGAAAATTTAACTTTACTCTGCGAACTGTATCAAGTTTTCTCAACTTCCTATGCTAACAAAGCCCTTGGTATCCAGGCAATTTTAATAAATCGCAGGAGTTGCCCCTTGATAAATTTCCGATGTAGCAAAACTCAACTTCACTCTATGAATCACACCTTCTTAACTTCTAATGCTAATAAAACACTTGATATCCAGGCAATTTCAATAAATCACAAGGATTGCCATTTGATAAACTCGAAGAGATAAATGAAACCATGACACAGATGCAAGAATATTTTATTTACACAACAATGATGAAAACAATCACTTATTTTTATTGAAAGAAAAATTAATTTTAGAGAAATGAACCTGTAAACTCAACAATTTATGTTGGATAAACAAAACACTTTGATTCTCAACAAGATGTCACGTTTGACCCTTTGGATATCATTCCTCCGGCATTCAATGCTTGCAGAAAAATCACAATGTGAGGAGGAATCCCAAACAAACCGAATCACCAGCTTTTTAAATCCAACCTCACTTTTCCTCCTGAAACTCTACCTTAGTGCCCTTTCGGGTTTTCACTAAGGCTACCCCCCACCTTTTTATTTTCTTCTTTTTTTTTCATTTTTCATTTTTCCTTTTCTTTTTATTCTTCTTTCCTTTTCTTTCTTTTCCTTTTTCTTTTCAAAGGTGCCCTTTCGGGTTTTCACCTAATGAACAAATCTTGCCAATAGTCTTTATCAACTCAAAAAATGTGTTTTAAGAAATGATGGCATCAGTGCTACAACCCTTCCTTTGCAAAAGTGGTGAAGGTGTATTGACATCATTTGCCATATGATTTAGAAAAATTCCTAAAAGAGGTGATGCAAAGAACAGAAGTCAGGACTTTCGACTTTTGTAATGAGGTCTGGTGGGGTACTTAGAAAAGTTAAGGCTTGAAGGCGGATTTTACAAGTGGTTTAAATGATCTGAGATTGCATTGTTGTGCCAACCCTATTTTAGGATTAAACCAAAACTTGCCCCAGTTTATTCTCAATTGAGATTCTCTTTTCTTTCACTTTCCTTCTTTTTTTTCTGTCATTCCATTCATCTTTTGAAATGTTCACAATTTGCCCCAATTTATTTTTTAACTGAGGTTTTCTTTTGTTCATTTTTTTCTTTCGACTTTCCTTAAAAAATTGAATTTGCCCCAGTGTGGGGTTTTCTCTCTTTTTCTTTTTCAAAACTAAATTTGCCCCAGTGTGGGTTTGCGATCCTCAGGGGTTGCCAAACGAAATGATTTATTCTGAAGGTTCAAAAGGGATAAATAGGAATAGAATGTTTAATTGGAAAGGAAGAAGGCCTGACTTTCATTCCATTCTTCGCATTAACCCTAAAAGGAAACTTCCATTTATCAAATGAAGAATTTCTTACACATATCCGAATTGATCGGATGAGAGAAAATTTGTCCATCTATTTCTACTAGAACAAGTGCTCCACCAGGCAATACCTTTTTGACAATAAAAGAATCTTGCCAATTTGGGGCAAACTTTTCTTTTGGCCTCATCTTGCACCGACAACAGCTACCTCAATGTTTTGTCTCCTCATCTGAATAGTCATGATTTGACCCATTTATGGTAAGCACTGACCAATCCTTTTGATAATATTAACCATGACAAACTGCATTTAACTGCTTCTTATCAAGTGATCTTGATCTCAATTCGGCTTGAGTTTCTCTTTATTCCATTCAGACCTCTTTGAACATTTTCGAATGTCTCTTGATACTTCTCTCATTTTGAAATCCAAATTCACATTCGTGAGATATCAAGATTGCTGCCATCAAATTTCGGAACAGTGATATCCAAAGAGTCAGAGGATTTTATTCTTGGCCATCTAAAAAGAATGCGTAAGTAACACAATATATATAAAACTGTATATTTTATTGAATTTTAAGATAAATATCAAACTTAATAAAAACTATTTACAAAAACATAGTTAAACAAAAGACACACGCATGAATGATTTTCATGAATTTTAACTAAAGACAATTCCCCAAGTTTATCGAAATTCCCTTCGAGAGGGGGAGAAAATCAATGGTCCAACAGATGGATAATTTTTTGAGGAATTTTGAGTGTGAGGAGAATTGATGTGAATATTAGATGTATAGGTAGGTGGTAGGCCATGAGTGGGATATATGAAAGATTCCTCAGGTGGATTTACGAAATATGGAGCAAAAGAGGTTTGAATATAGGGTAAGGGTAGTGGTTGCGGTTCAGTTTGACCAGCCGTAAGCAACCAACTGATCAATCACGCGCCATTGTGCAGTCATTTCTATGCTTAACTCATTTGAAATTTGTTTAACACCTCGGACGATTCAGGATGTGTACTCATGTTTACACTATTTCTTGAACCTCGATTATGTGACCGTGTAATGATGGGGTTTATTGGTGTAGCTATGCTTGCAATTACTTGAAAATTTAGAAAAAAAATTCTATTTAGATCCCCTCTCTTGACCAGCTGTTGACAAAACAAGAAAAGAAAGAAAAAGAAAAAGACACGAGTTAGTAAAAATTAAAGTAATTCGGATGCATGTCCTATTGGGGGATCCCTTTTTGTGCCAAGGGTAGGCCTAACATGAGAATGCAATCCTCTAGGGCAGGCACATACAATACCTGATAAATCCGATCAACTTATTGATATTTGATTGGAAGGTAATTTAAAAATTTTGGGCCAATTGAACAGCGGGAGACCTCTAATAGAATGACGACAAATCCGAATGAATGGATGGTTTTGGTTGGCACAGGAATTCGTACAAATCGAGTTAACTTTGACGAACTTGCTATTGGAGAGATTGCAATTTCTCAACCAATTTCCTCAGCGAAACATGGATTGAAATCCTAATCTATCCAAATGGAATGAATGCAATGGGTGATTTTCTCAAAAACAACTAGCCTTCCCAGTTTCAAATTTGACATCGAAATCCTAAACTGTCAAACAGATCGGATGATATTGATGATTTATTCAAAAATTGACTGAATCGCCCTAAAAATAGGTAAACTGGTCAAATGAATTGAATGAAATTGATGATTTATTCAAAATCAACCGGATTGTCCTAAAAATGGGTAAATTGGTCAAATGGATTGAAATGAAATTGATGATTTATTCAAAATCAACCGGATTGTCCTAAAAATGGGTAAATTGGTCAAATGGATTGAAATGAAATTGATGATTTATTCAAAATTGATCGGATCACCCTAAAAATGAGTAAACTGGTTAAATGAATTGAATGAAATTGATGATTTATTCAAAATCGACCGGATTGCCCTAAAAATGAATAAATTGATAAAATGGATTGGATGAGATTGATGATTTATTTCAAAATTGACTAAATTGTCCTGAAACTGAATGAATGGATTGAGTTAATAATTTATTCAAAAATGACTAAATTGTTCTAAGAATGAATGAATTGATCAAATAGATGAAATGGAGTTAATGATTTATTCAAAAATGACTGGACTATCCTAAAAATGAATGAATTGATAAAATGGATTGAATGAAATTGATGAATAAATTGGTCAAATGGGTTGAATGAAATTGATGGTTTGTTCAAAAATTGTTTGAATTGTCTTCCCATTGGTAATTCAACAAATTCATTGCGATGCATTAGTCTATGAGTCTTCTAAAATCAAGATTTGGCCTCGATATATTTATTGTCTCAACAATGAGAAATTATTTGTGAATTTCTTCAAATTAATATCCTTTACGCAAGGGATTTTTACCAATTCTAATAAAATGGCCAAAAGATGATTGTTAGATGCTCATATTCTAATGTGCAAAACTGTTCCATTATTCTCAATGTCGTCATCGGAAGGGATCAGATCCTACCTTACCTTGTGCACTACCCCTTTGGATGGTACAAGAAATATAAACGTGCAAGTCTCATTGGATTACATATCCGAGACAAAAGGGTGGATTATTCCTAATATGGGATTCCCTAAATGGCATTCCCTCTAAAGTTTATGCATGATGCCAATTTATCAAAACGAGTAAATATGTGAGAATTGAGATTAAACGTCACCTACAGGAACCCTTTTGTATGTCATGGTGGGCCTAAAATGATATGCACTTATTAACCTACAAATGCAATATATCGAAATTTAAACGTGCAATAACTTATCTAAGAGGGTAGGTTCTAAAAAAGTATCATGCCAGAACTATTATTTCCTAGTGTTTGTGAATGCAAAAAAAAAAAGAGAAAACAAACAAATAATCACATAACACGTTGGGGCAATTTAGATAATACAAAAAGTAAAACAAAAATAAGGAAAGAGGGGTGGAATCCCTCCCTTCGTGCCTAGTGTTCTTAGTCGGGTAAGGTAGACTCTAACCTAGGTAATTTCTAACATGGATGCATGAGGTTGGACTCACTAATGCATCTAGACTCGATAAGGTTCAGGTCCCCAAACCTTCAGACCTAAGACGAAGGGTCATCAATCCAAAGCCTAAGAGTCGGTGGTTCGAGTGATCCTTCGGACATTGCTACGCGCACGTCGTGCCACGGCTACATGTCCAAGTGGATCGATCTAATCCTAATAAGGGAAGAGTGGTATGACAATCACTAAAAGTAAAAAAAAAGAGGGGTTATAAAGTAAAACGTATGCACGCATGAAGTGCTCCTTTTGAAGGGAGGGATTAAATACTATCAAATGCGGGTGAAGGTTCTAGGGTGGCTATCCCCCCTCCCCAAAGATGCAAGCGCGATAAACATAAGTGAATGAAAAACATATCACATACATGAATATCGAGATGATTGCGCGTGTTAGATGCAAGAAACCCTAAAAAGGAAAAAATGCAACCTAAAACCTCCAAATGTGATATATAAAACGGTTATAAAAAGAAAAAATTGACTAAATCAAATGCTCAGACTCTCTAAGTCCCCAATGGAGTCGCCAACCTGTCGCGCCACATTTTTTAAAAAAATAAAATGAAAAATAAACAATTACGAGTTTACAAAAAATGAATTTTGGTCAATTTTTGAGTGAAAATGGGAGTTTAATTTTTAGAAAAAAATAAAGAAAATGGGCCTAAATTGGACTTAAAGTGCGACGATTTTGACCCAAAAATAATAGTTTAAAAAGGGTTTTTAATAAAAAATATGAGTCGCCACTTGGTATTGATTTAAGGTGTACCAAATCACCTAAAAATGAATTTTTTAAAGAAAAAGTAGAGAAAACCCTTTTTAAACAACTCCAAATCTGTGAAAATCAATAGAAAAGGGGTCGGGAGTCACATTTGAAGAAAGGAAAGGCAAGGATAAAATCCAAGGCACCCATTCAATCTAGCCAAGGTTAGTTGTGTGATTTAGTCAAAAATTTTCTTATTTTAACCTAAAAATTTATCACATTTTGGAGGTCACTATATGGATGCAAAACCTAGACTTAGGAGGATATCGGAGGGTCAATATGTCTTTTCAAAGTTTGATTGGTGCAAATCGCATTAATTGCGATTTCCAAAAAGTGATTCTTAGAAGAGGTCACGAATATGCAACAATGAGACTCGAAAGAAAGAAAATAATAATAATATACAAATTTACGTAATCTAAGGGAATGCATCATAATGGGTGCGGGGAACTAACACTCGTGAGTTCAATTTTCCCTTTAATAGAGGGAATATGAGCGTGCTAAGACTAGAAAGCCAAACTCATCCATATCCCATATTCGAGAGGTTTTTCCTAATCTAATCAAGCAAATGTACTAACCTATCTCTAATTTTTCTTATATGAAATGCCAGTCTAATGTCATGTTTCACACATAGGGTTATATAAAGGAAATATGGGATAAGGGATATACATATAGGGGGAATATGTCATGCAAAATGATAAAAACCCTAAAAAGTGAAAAATATGCATGAATGTGTGATTTGTCACACAATCATGATCTAACGCGTGGATGGTCCCTAAGGGTCTAGTATTGGACTAGCCATGTCTATAAGTTCTCACTAGTGTTGGACTAGTGGGAAATCAGAACAAAAGGCCACAACTAGCATTGGACTAGTGTGGTGACGGGAAAGGGGCCACAACTTTTGTTGGACTAGTGTGGTGACGTCACACACTGATTATAACTAAACAAATCATATAAAACATAATAAAGGAAGTAAACACATAAATCACATAAAACACATAGCACGTAAGCATGATATCTGGATGCAAGACCCTAAGAAAGCGAGTAACACGTAAACACACAAGCATGCGACACACACAAAGCAAATAAAGCAAATAAAGCCCTAACTATTTCATTTGGGGGCCCTAACTACAATCTAAAAGGGGAAGGAATAAAATAAATAAATAAATAAATACCTAACTATTGCATATTCTATCTAAATACATATCTTGAACTCCCTAACTATTACAATTAGGCATTTAAATGCCTTTCAAATAATCAAAACTTAAATTAAAATAAATACACCAAATTAACAAATAAAGTGGATAAATAAATAAATTAATTAATAAAATAAGACAAAAACAGTAAAAAATCACGCAATTACACACATAAAATCACGTAGGAGCACATAGGATAAAATAAAATAAAAAATAAAGGATAGAATATACCTCCCTTGAATTGATGACCTAAGGAAAGGGAAATGTTATTATTTACCCTCCAAAACAAATAAAAAGGTCAAGACATCACTTTAGTTAACAAATACTCACATGAAATGAAAACAAACACTAAATTGAATCAATCAAAACACTCAAATAAAAGTAAACAACCCATATTCGACAAATTAAAACACATAAGGACCCAATTGAAAGAGTTAAAGAAGTTTGAGGGGTCAAATCATTATTATTACAAGATTAAGGGTCTAAATTAAAATAAAATGAAATTAAGGGCTTAAAGTGAAACCTACCAAAACCAAATGCTAAAGTTCACAAAATAAATCAAAATACTTCCATCAAACCTCAAAACAAAAATATCACGCAATTCTAAATCATTTTTCCAAAAATCCAAATCGAAGTCTATAAATCTATTAAAAAATTGTTAAACTTCAAAATTCATTCTAAATTTCACCAATAACCTTTCCAAAAATCACATTAAATCATATCGAAGGAAATCAACAATTTCAAGGGACAAAATTAGTTAAATTTCCAATTTTCTGGGCCATAGAACATTAAGTCAAAATTCGAGGGTCAAAGTGCAATTTCCTGAAATTATTTCATGCAACCGCGAAGCTTTCTTCTTCTTCTTCGCTGGTTTCTTCTTATTCCTTGCTGGGTTTCATCATCAAGCTTTTAAATCATACCAATCAAACCCCAAGCTAGCAAAATGTGCAACTTGCACCTTTTATCGCTAAACCCAACATCAAGATTGCACAAACACAAAAAAACAGCAACCAAGGAAAACTGATGCATGTTCATTGCTAGGTTTCATTGTATGTTCATCACACCAGCAACAAGATTTCAACATTTGTGTTTCAAATCTGATGATGTATGAGCGGCCAAGGATACAAGGGATTACCTTTGACGTCTTGTGGAGTCAGGAACAAGGAGTGGTTGAAAAGATTGCGTCCAGATGCAGAAATTTGAAGCTGCAAATTTCTAATGAAGAAAGTTTAAGGGCTGACAATGAGCAAAGTTGAAGCCAACATTTGAGGGTGTTGGAGGCGTTATTTCAAGACGTTTTCTGAACAAAATTTGTAGCTTTACCACCGTATAAAGTGTAGAAACAAAAATAAATCTTAAAGGAGCAAGAACAAGATCAAAATTTGTTCCAGAAGAAAGTCATTTCGCCAACCCTGGCTTAGTTTCTGGAAAAATTTTCTACCATTTCCCCTCCCTTTTTCTCTCGCTTTTTTCCTGACTTTCTTTTCTGATCCCCTCTCGACTCTCTTGTTTCCCTTTTCCTCCTTTTCACAGTCGAAACCCTTCCCTTCTCCTTTCTTTCCTCGGTTCCCTTTTTCCTTTTCCTCCGATGCCCCTCCTCTGATCTTTCCTTCTCTCCAATCTTCCCTGAAGCTCTATCCCCAGTTTTCTCCATTTTCCAGGTTTTCTTCCTCGGCCAAGAACTCTCC
>JACYVW010000240.1:0-45492 GCA_023065735.1 Coffea humblotiana | reverse complement strand
ATAAGGTATCTGATGAATGTCTGGAGGGTTTTGGTATATAGGTGAAAACATTGCAGAAGCTGAGATTTCTTTAATTGGTTCGTTTCTTGAAAAGAAATCAGCTACAATATTACCTTTTCATTTGATATGTTTTACATCAAAGGAATATTGTGAGAACCAGGCTAACCATCGAAGCAATTGGGGGTGACGTATGGTTTTTTTGTTTGAAGTGCAGCATCTTAGGGAAAGATCCCATATCCATTTCGACTTGAAAATGATGAGCAATTAGAAAGAAAGAGAATTTTTCATACCCATTTTAACAGCCAAAATTTCCTTGAATGAGGAATGATAGTAGTGTTCAGAATTTTTTAAACTTGCCACTGGCAAATCCACAACAATGTCTTTGACCTTGTGCATCTTCTTCAAGAAGAATTGCTCCCCAATATTTATCACTTGCATCTATCTGCAATATTCTTTTCCCTTCTGATGGTATATGCAATGTAGGAAGATGAAGTAACTGCTCCTTCAGACTCTGAATGTGATACGCTCCTCGGTCAACTTGTTCCGAGACACGTAACACGATTGCCCAAGGATCTAGACGGATGATCAATCGTTTGGATTGCAGAACCTAGAATCAAGATGGACGACTCAACTTGATAGAAGGTGGTAGAACAGCGACTCTAATTGAGGTGTTTACTCAAGTAGATAGGCTGGATGAACAACAAAGGACATTACGCGAGATTGCTCAAAAACCCTTGCCTTGCAAGTAAGAAAGTTGCACACGGTTTTGGTGTCAACAAAAGCAATGTTTATTCTCAAAAGTTTGCAACCCTTTACTCGTACAAGTTGTGCCTTTTTATAGGCTAGCGAACCAATGAAATCCTATTGGAGTAAGGATTATCAACTTGCCTAAACTAGAAGGAAGGATTCGGTCCACACTTGAACCTACGTGGGCCGAACCTTTAACTTCAATAAATAACAAGCTAACTAGCTAATTAACCCACGACTAACAATCCAACTAACAACTAAGGACTCGATAACGATCAAACCAACTAACAAACTAACAACTAACAATCGGCCAACTCATTAAGGACACGTGTGGCCATCATTCGATGCCTCCTTGGCTTGGATCAACGTGTAGACAAATCGATTAGCAACTTCCAAACCTTCAATGTTCCTATGGACCCCTTGTTGATCTTGAACACTTCAAACAAGGGCTTGAAGAGACTCCTTGAATTGCTTGGCCCGTGCACGTGTAACTGGGCCCAATGGAACTCTCACTTGAGCATCATGCGTGCACACATCAGTCTCCTCCACTTGAGAAGGATTTGTCCTCAAATCTGAATCATCCTCATCAAGGAACGGGCTCAAATCCGCGACATTGAAAGTCACACTGACATTATACTCCCAGGAATTGTCGTTGACGCGTTGAAGCACTCGGAAAGGTCCATCGCCCCTAGGAGACAATTTGCTTTGGCGTTGCTTAGGGAACCTTTCTTTCCTCAAGTGCAGCCAGACCCAATCTCCAGGTTCAAAAACCATCTTGCGACGATGCTTGTTAGCTTGCTGGAGATATTGCTGAGTACGCCTTTCAATGTTTGTTCGAACAGCTTCATGCAACCTGCGTACAAAGTCAGCTTTCTTTTTCCCATCTAAGCTTGTATGCTCAGAGGAAGGTAATGGTACCAAGTCAAGGGGGGTTAGTGGATTAAACCCATAAACAACCTCAAATGGTGAGTAGTGTGTTGCACTGTGGACAGATCTATTACAAGCAAACTCAACATGCGGCAAACACTCTTCCCAAGACTTAAGGTTTTTCTTAATTAAAACCCTTAACAAAGCCCCAAGAGTGCGATTGACAACCTCAGTTTGTCCATCACTTTGGGGATGACTAGCGGTCAAAAATAATAATTTAGTGCCAAATTTAGACCACAAAGTCTTCCAAAAGTAACTCAAGAACTTAACATCTCTATCACTAACAATTGTTTGAGACATACCATGTAAACGTACAATTTCTTTGAAAAACAAGTTAGCAATATGAGATGCATCATCAGTTTTATGGCAAGGGATAAAATGAGCCATCTTTGAAAATCTATCAACTACCATATAGATGGAATCATTACCCCTTTGAGATCTAGGCAGTCCCAAAACAAAGTCCATAGGAAAGTCCACCCACGGATATTTTGGAATTGGCAATGGGGTATACAAGCCATATGGATTTATTTTAGACTTAGTTTTATTGTAAGTAGCACATCTACCAACCATGCATTCAACATCCCTACGCATGTGTGGCCAATAAAAGTGCTCTTGCAACATTACTAAAGTCTTAACAATGTCAAAATGTCCCATGAGACCACCACTATGTGCCTCTCTAACCAATAAATCAATAATGGAGGAATTAGGCACACACAACTTATCGACATAAAACAAAAATCCTTCATGCAAAAAGTATTTGCCATGCGGGCTCTTAATGCATGTCTTATACGTTTCACGAAAGTCAATGTCATGAGCATAGAGTTCTTTTAGCATCTGAAAACCAAGCAACTTAGCATCAAGAAAAACTAGCAAGGAATGTCTACGAGATAAAGCATCAGCTACAACATTCGTTTTACCAGTTTTACACTTAATGACATAGGAGACGGTGTCAATGAAACTTACCCACTTGGCATGCCTTTTGCTCAGTTTCGGCTGCCCTTTGAGAAATTTCAATGATTCGTAGTCAGTGTGTATCACGAACTCCCTTAGATGGAGGTAATGTTGGCATGTTTCCAAGGCTCTCACAAGTGCATATAACTCCTTGTCATACGTGGGGTAATTCAATGCCGCACCTCCCAGTTTCTCGCTAAAGAATGCACAAGACCTCTTGTCTTGCATTAACACAGCTCCAATCCCTACACCAGAAGCATCACATTCAATTTCAAAAGTCTTATTAAAGTTTGGTAATGCTACAACAGGTGCGTATGTGAGTTTGTCCTTTAGAGCAAGGAAAGAATTTTCTTGTGCTTCTCCCCAATGGAATTTGTCATTTTTCTTTGTCACTGCGGTCAATGGCGCAGCAATGGTACTGAAGTCCTTAACAAAACGCCGGTAAAAACCAGCCAAGCCACGAAAGCTTCGTACATTCGTGACGGACTTTGGCGTTGGCCATTTGTTTGATGGCTTCGATCTTGGATTCGTCTACTTTGATACCCTGTGAACTAACAACATAGCCTAGAAACACAAGTTCATTAGTACAAAGAGTGCACTTCTTAAGGTTAGCATAAAGACTCGCCTTTCGAAGTGTGTCTAGTACCAATCTTAGATACTCCATGTGTTCATGCATGTTACGACTATAGCTCAAAATATCATCAAAGTAAATAATGACAAATTTTCCTATAAAGTGCCTTAAAACATGGTTCATTAATCTCATGAAAGTGCTAGGTGCATTAGTCAACCCAAAAGGCATGACTAACCACTCATAAACGCCATGTTTTGTTTTGAAAGCCGTTTTCCACCCATCTCCCTCTTTGATACGAAATATGGGCCGCTTATGGGCCATGTTTTGGGTTGCAAGAGATTGAATCTTTTAGTAATAGTTAGTATTATTTTCCAGATTTCTATTTTATTTGCTCGGAATAAATTCGGTCCAAGACCTCATGTTGAGTTGGATCCGATTTATAGAGTCTAGACTCACTATTACTTAAGTTGGTTAATTAGCTTTTATTGGGTTATGTTGGGCCAGCTTAAAGCCTTCATTGGGCCGATTATAAGCTGACCATTAGATAGTGGATTTGAGTAGTAAAATCGGCCCAAAGGCCTAGCCTAGCCGAGTTAGGGTTTTCAAGTCACTTTAGGTTTTCAAGTTGTATGGTTATATATAGCCAAAGCAAGAAACCTTTACGATCAGTTTTTGAATCAATACAATTGTGAGTTTTTCACTTTTCTCTTTCCAAGAGAGTTTCTTTGAATATTTGAGAATCTTTCTCAAATTATTCAAGTGAACTTATCAATCAAGTAACTCTTTGGTTGTGGCGTTCCTCTACCTGTAGTTTGGTTCGCTAATTCGTTAAGTAGTGGGTTGAGATAATATCAATATTGCTCGCTATTTCGGGGATTAGATTGGGTCAAATTTCCGCTGCTCAAACCGTTGGTGATTGGTTATCTAGATCGTGTCCAAGTGTAGATCACATCAGTTGGTAATCAGAGCTAGTCGACAACCACCAGGTTATATCCTTTTTTTCTTTTTGTTCGAGTCACATACCCTTGTTCCAATTCAGATTCTTGTGTAAAAAAAAAAAATCGGGGGGACTGTTCATCGGCACTGTTCAAGACTGTAGACGTTGTGAGAACCCGTAAATTTTCTTTATTTCTAGGCTTTAATTTATTTATTTGCACCCGTTTTCCACATTTTCTTTATTTTATAACTTTTCTAGACATTTTTATGAGTAAATAAGGTTTTAAAAATATTTTTCTAGTATAAGTCAATTTACGAGATTTTTGGAGTGAATAGTGGACGTGGGACCCGCTAGTGCGTTAAGTGAGAGAAATTCGGCCAATTAGGTTAAGTTTTGCGTAAAGGGATTTAATTACTAGGTGTTAGTAGGTGATTAGAGGTTACCTAGATGGATTAACCCTAGTGAGCAAGAGGATAGGAATGAACTAAAAAGGTGCCACGTGTCGCGATGTGATTTGTTGGAGCTTGCCTAACTTTTTCACCTTTACCAAAAGGAAATTTGACCAAAAATCATCCTTATTTCCCTTCATCTTGGCCGAACTCCACAAGGAGAGAAAAGAAAGAAAGCTTCAACCTTGATCTTCCATTTCTTGCTCCAATCTTGCAATTCAACCATTTGATTCTCAAATTACTCCAAAAACCACTTGCTAAGGAGTTGAAGCTCTTGGTGGAGCTATTTTGGTGATTAAGCACTTAAGCTACAAACTTTCTTGGATTAAGGTATTTTGCTTGGAAACTTCACTTTTGTTCTATTAATGTAAATTAGTGGCCTATGGTGGCTTAATAGCTTGATTTATGGAATTTGATGGTTTATTTGGAAGTTGAGTAAATTTCTGATTTTTGGGGAATTTTTCTGTTTTAATGATAAATGTTACTTAGCCTTGGATTGATGGTTAATATTGAGCCAATTGGAGCTCTTGTATGTGAATTGCGGTTATTTGCGGAAAATTTCAGCTTTGGACAAAAATTTCAGTTTTAGGGTTTTGAATTTGGGGCTTTTCTATAGTTGGTTGTTAATCTTGTAATTGGTTGTGAATGAAGGGTATTGTGGCCCTAATGAAGTTATTGAGTGACTTATGATTGGTTGAGGCAATTGTGATTGGTTGGATATAAATTGATGTTTGATTGTAGGATGGAAAAGCTGAATTTTAGGGGAAATGCTGTCCGAGTGTCGAGAAAATTAGGGTTTCGTGTGTTAAGTTGTGATTGAGTAAAAATGTGAGGTTTTGGGGTTGTTTACACCTTTGGCCTTAGTATTTTCCAATTTTGAGCTATATTTGCATTTTGCTTTAGTAATTCACGTAAGAGGCTTCGACTCGTGTTCGAGTCTCAATTGTAGTTTCTTGTTTCTTGTAGGTCGTGCCGGTGATTCCGGACAACCGTTGGGCGAAACTTTGTGACTTGCTTACTTGAAGTGGTGAGTGTACTATGCATGAATTGTGTTTAATTGGTTGTGTACTTGATTCCTTGAATTGGATAACTGTGATTTCTGTGCTCGAGGCGAGAGTGTACTTTATCGCTCTCGTTCTCTTATGTGTATAACTGATTACTGGATATATGTGAATTTGCCTTGTGTTTGGCCTAATGTCGTATGGGGCATGAGCCCTACGACTTTACTGTGATAACTGAGCTCAAGCCTCAATGGCCGTTCATCGAGTCGAGCCGGTAAGGGCCGGTCGATTAGGTAACGAGCCATGAGGTTACTGTGTGTCGAGTGGAGCGTTAGCTCCTCGACTTTGTGGTATACTCGAGTATTACCCCCTGATTTCTGTGAGGTGTTCGGGCCCGGTAGGGGAATGTACGGTGGAAGGTACTGGGTGTAAAGTGGTGATCTACGGTCGTACTTGTCCGTTGAGCGTTGACGGAGGGTCAACGGCATGTGATCAAGAGTTGCAAGGGAAATTGGCTCCCGAGAGCCACCCGTATCCTTTCACTTTTGAAATGGGTTTGGTGTTCCATATGTGTGTTAGTTGTGTATATTTGAGCATGGCTACCTTCGTGCGCTTTGAATGCATGATTTAGTACCTCATTGGGCGAAAGCTCACACTCGTTCCTTTGTTTTCCTTACAGGGCATGTTTTGGGAAATCAAACTTTTGTGAAGCGAGTAGAGCTAGTTAGACATTCTTTTGTACTTTTGTATAGCTCCTCGACTTTAGAAACCCTAATGTGGGACTTGGACATTTGTTTGGATTGGAAAACCCTAGAGTGGGTTATGTGTACATATTTTCTCATGTATATATGATGTACTTCTTGAAATGTACTTGTTTATGCTGATTTAAAGTTTAGTCGGTTTGGGACGCGTTCGGACGAGTTCGGACGTCAAACGCGGAAAAAAAAAAATTTGGCCGGACACTGTTCATCAGAATCCGGCCAGGTATCCGGCCAGATCTTGGCCGGATATGCGGCCGGATTTGGGGTGATTTTTGAAAAAAATTTGAGTTGGTCACTGCCTCCAATCCAATCCGGCAATCCGGCCAGATTCCGGCCGGATTGTGACGTGGCAGGTACTGTTCACGTTCGTTCCGTTTTCCGTTTTCGTTTTGCGCGCTTATCGTTAACCTTTCTTCGGTAATCTTTCGAAACGTTAGAATTGCGTGTATGCGACCGTTAGCAGTCCTGGCGAGAGTTGGGCAGGCAGTTCGCTAACCTTAGGGTACGCCCTAGGGGAGGTGGGGCTGTCACAGGTGGTATCAGAGCCTAGGTTAGAAATAACTTGGGCAAGTTAGAAATTTGTTTTAGTACCTTTAAGGATCGTGTTAGGGCACCATTAAGTATGATTTCTTGTCTAAGGTTTGAATCTTAACTCGTTCTTGTAGGTTATGGCTGGATCGAGCCCCGAGGGCGGAGGTGTGCCGCCGCAGAGACGCTTTCGCGTTGTGGATTACCAGGAGAGACCTGGAGGACCCATTCGTCGTTGGAGTGCCGCTAGTCGGACTCGCCGCTGTACCCGATGCCAGAACTACTCGTATATAGATCGAGTAGTCATAGCCGTTCTTGACGAGCGTAGGAGGCTTAGGCGAGCCACCGCTAGGGACCATACTGAGATGGTTAGGCTGAGGGGTATAATGCGCATGCAAGCGGATCGGATCCGTGAGCTTGAAGGAGACGTGGTTGAGGAGCAAGAGCGAACCGACGCTCTTAGAGGGCAGTTACACGTAGCTACCGACCGCCTCACGAGGGTGACTAGGGTAGTGCGAGATCGGTCGGAGGGCATCATTAACGAGTGTGAGGCGCTCATCCAAGGTGTAATCGGCGCGAATGTGCAAGCGGAAACGTCTAGCGATAGTACACCTGATGAAGGGAGCACGCCTAGCTCTAGTCACGTTGGAGAGTCTGTGTGCTCCGTAGGGAACTAGGCTAGGGCTCCTTTGAGCCGTGTTTTGATCCCATGTGGGGACTAGCTAGGGGAAAGCTACTCGTTAGCTACTTTTGTTTTTGACCTAGCTTTGTATATGTGTTTTTGATTGACCCCGATACTTTCATGGGATTGTTTGTATATATTTGACTGACTGCTACTGTACAACTTTTTAATATGCTTATGTTATTTGCCTGATATTCTTGTTTATTGTTTAATTCTTGTTTCTTGCTTACTCTTATTTCTTATTTTGATACCGTATTTATGTTTCGGCCTAGATTGTGAACTTAAGACATGGAAGGTACTCGTAGTGGTCGAGGCCGTGGTCGCGGTAGTAGGCAACCTTCAACTGATAGGGGAAATCGGGAACCCACACCTGAGCTTAATCCTGAACCTAGGGTTGACCCGAACGTTCAAGTGGCCGCCGCGATTCAAAGAATGACCGACTTATTGGCCCACGTAGTAGAACATCAAGGCCAGCACCCTGTCCATAACCCTGGGAACCCTGGCGAGCATGTTGAGAGCGAGGATCGAGCCCTCGAAAGGTTCCAAAAGTTCTCCCCTCCGAAATTCTTGGGAGGACCTGACCCGGACGTGGCCGAACGGTGGCTGGAGAAAATGGTAGATATTTTTGCAGCCTTGCACTACTCGGAGGAAAGACAGGTCACTTTTGCTGTCTTTCAATTGGAAGGAGCTGCCCGTTCCTGGTGGAACGTTATACGAACAAAATGGGAAAGAGAGCAAACACCACGGACATGGGCAAACTTTATGAGAGAGTTCAACGCGAAATACTTCCCGCCTTTGGTCCAGGAGAAGAAGGAGGATGAGTTTCCTCAGATTGCGCCAAGGCACGCAAACGGTGGCCGAGTACGAGAGCCAGTTTACTCGACTATCGAAGTTCGCCCCTGAACTTATAGTGACGGAGCAAAGGAGATTCGGCGATTCACCCAGGGGCTGAACGTAGAAATCCAGAAGGATCTGGCGGTTGCCCAGATCACTACCTTTAGTGAAGCGGTGGAAAAGGCACTAAGGGTAGAGAATGCTAGGCTTCAAGTCAGAAACTTCCAGGTGAGGAAACGGGGATTCCCTGGAAGTAGTTCTAGTCAGGGTGAACGGAGTAACCCTCCTAAATCTGGACGAGGGTCCGGTGGAGGAAGGTTTACGGGGACGTCGAGAGGGACTCCGTCGAGGGGTGGTTCGTTTGGACGAGGCCAGCAGAGGAGTGCCTCGCAAGGGAGTTCAGCTTCCGTTTCCCGAGGACCTTGTGGATTCTGCGGGAAACCAAACCATACGGAGGACAATTGCTGGAGGAAGGAGAGGAAATGCTTGCGCTGTGGAAGTGCGGAGCATCAGATAGCTACTTGTCCAGTGCTACCTCGTGAACCGAGAGCGACCCCACAGTCTTCGAGAGCCAGCTCCGGCCAATCTAAAGTAGAAGGGTCGAAACCGAAAGTGCCCGCTCGAGTGTACTCTCTTGAGCAACACCAACTTCCTGACCCATCTGGAGTCGTAGAAGGTACCATCCCTGTTTTCCATCGTCTAGCTAGGATTTTGATTGACCCCGGTGCTACCCATTCATTTGTTAACCCCGATTTTATGTGCGGCATTGATATAAAACCTGTTAGTTTACCCTATGACTTGGAAGTTAGTACTCCTACGGGGAACCAACGGTTGATTACTAGCACGATGTACGTAAATTGTGAGATTTGGGTAGGAGAGAGAAAATTACTGGGAAACTTGGTAAGCTTAGCTATTAAGGGGTACGATGTCATACTAGGTATGGACTGGTTAGCTAAGTACGATGCCCAACTTGATTGTAAGAGGAAATAGTGGAATTTCGTATACCTGGGGAAGCTACTTTGAGGCTAGATGTGAGGGGTAGTCTTGCCTCGTCTGCATTGATTTCGGGCATTAGAGCTAGGAAATTGCTGAGTAGAGGAGCGCAAGGGTTTCTAGCTTTTCTTATAAACACTCCTGTTGATAAGTTGGTAGTGGATGTACCTATTGTGAGTGAATACCCAGATGTGTTCCCAGACGAACTAGTAACCCTACCTCCGGAAAGAGAGATAGAGTTTAAGATCGACTTGATACCAGGAACGTCACCTATCTCTAAAACCCCCTATCGAATGGCACCTGCCGAGCTTAAGGAACTGAAGTTACAGTTGCAGGATTTGTTAGAGCGAGGGTTTATCCGAGAGAGTGGGTCCCCATGGGGAGCCCCTGTGCTTTTGTGAAGAAAAAGGATGGGACATTGAGGTTGTGTATAGATTATCGGGGATTGAACAATATAACCTGTGACAGCCCCACCTCTCCCTAGGGCGAACCCTAGGTATCAGCGGACTGCCTGCCCAGCTCTCGCCAGGACTGCGGATCACTCACACACACAAAACTAAATGCAAGAGACTCCCCATCAGGGCTAAAACATTCCTTTCCACATATAATATCATTTATACAAAATCACCAGGTACATATACATGTTACCCCAATATACAGTCCAAAAGAGCATTCAAGTAAAGTACATTCAGGTTTTCCAGTGCTCAAGGAGCTATCAAAGAAACAAAACTATTTTACTAGCTCAACTGGCTTCTCAAACTCATAACATTCCCAAAGGTATGCCTGTAAGGAAAACAAAGGTAATGGGGGTGAGCTTTCGCCCAATGAGGTACTAACAATCATGCAGCCCCAAATTCATAGGTAATCAAGCTCAGTTAAACAAACTATAAATCACAGAATGCAAATACCACAACCAGTTCAAATGAAAGGATACGGGTGGCTCTCAGGAGCCAGTTCCCCATTGCAGTTCTTGATCGCACCTCGTTGACCCTCCGTCAACGTATAAAGAAAGTACCATGACCGTAGACCCCACTTTACTCCCAGTTCCTTCCACCGTACATTCCCCTTACCGGGCCCGAACACCTCAACGGTAACAGTGGTTGGTAATACTCGAGTATACCGGAAGGTCGAGGAGATACACTCCACTCGACAAACAGTGACCCGAGGGTCGTTACCTCGTCTACCAGCCCTTGCTGGCTCGACTCGAGTAACTTCCACTAGGGTTTTGAGCTCAGTGATTACAGTACAGTGGTGGGGCTCATGCCCAATATTCAAGTCAATCGCAGTGCAGTTTCACAGTTTCCAGTCAAACACAGTGCAGTACAATGGTAAACAGTTACACAGTAAGAGGACGAGAGCGGTAAAGTACATTCTCGCCTCGTTCACGCAGTTCACAGTTGAGCAACAGTTTCAAAGACATATAGTCACTTAAGCACTTAAATCATGCCATAGTACACTCACCACTTCAGATGAGCAAATTCAAGGATTTCTGTCCAGTGGATGCTTTGGATCACCCAAGCGTCCTATAACAATCAAGAAAGTGCAATTGAAGTTCAATTACGAATCGAGTACCTCTTAAACGAATCATTAAAGCAAAATTCAAGTAGAGCCTCAATTAGGGCTTCAAATGCAAATTATATCGGATTTAGGGTTACAAGTTCAAGAAAACCCTAAAGCTTTTCACACTCGCTCATTCTTAACTTAAATTCACAAGATTCAAATCTCTCGGCAATCGGACAGCATTTCCCCTAAAATTTCAGCATTTCCATCCTACAAACAAGTAATCCAATTCACCAATTCCAATCACAATTGCTCATATCCATCATAGACTAGCAAATACACATCATTAGGGTCACAATACCCTTCAATCATGGCTAATTGCAAGTTCAATAGACAACCATAAGAAAGCCCCAATTGCATAAACCCTAAAGCTGAAATTTCCAAAGAAAGCTGAAATTTTCCGTAAAAAGTTGAAATTTTCCGCAATTCACTACAATTAACATATACCAACCTCAAATCATACCATATTAAACCACCAATTCAAGTCATATATAATAATCATATGAAATCAGAAAAATTCCCAAGAAAATGAGAAATTCACCAAACTTCACTTTCATTCACAAAATCATCCATAAACTAAGCTCCATATCCGATATAAGTCACTAATTTGAAATTTTTATGGACAAAATTGAAGATTCAAGCCATATACCTCAATCACCAAGAAAGGTAGCAACTTAGGCCTTTCCTTTGCAAATTCACTCCACCAACACCTTTGATCTTCCTTAGTAAGCAATTTCTACGGAGTAAATCGGATTTCTATCGGTTGATTTGCAAGATTTGGGCAAGAAATTGAAGTAGAAGTTGAAACTCACTCTCTCTTTTCTCTCTAGGACTTTTCGGCCAAGAAGCTTGAAGAAATGAAGATGATTTGGTCAATTTTCACTTTAGTAAAGTTGTAAGAAAGTTAGGTGCAACTTGGTCCAATAGGAACGTGCCACGTGTCCCTTTCTAGATTTTTTTCTTATCCCCTAGCTTCCAAATGACTAAATATCTAACCAACCTCCAGTTATCTCTTAACACTCAATAATTTAATGCCTTACTGTACAATTGAGCCGAATTGGCCGAATTTCTCTCACTTAATGCGCTAGCGGGTCCCACAACCGCTATTCGCTCCAATTTTCTCGTGAACTCACGTATACTAGAAAAATACCTTAAAAACTATATTTACCTATAAAATGCGTGTAAAACAATTATATAAAGAAAATATAGAAAATATAAGCACGCAAATCGATAAACCCTAAAACCCTAATACCGTTTTTTTTGTTTTGTTTGTTTTGTTTTTTTTTTTTTTTCTCGAGTTCTCACATAACCATTAAGAACAATACCCACTGCCCCATATTGATGAGTTATTTGACCAGCTACAGGGAGCGGTAGTCTTTTCAAAGTTAGACCTCCGTCAGGGATACTACCAGTTGTTGATTAGGAGGGAGGATGTACCCAAAACTGCCTTCAATTCTCGGTATGGGCATTTCGAATTTGCCGTTATGCCCTTCGGTTTGACCAATGCCCCTGCTGCCTTTATGGACCTGATGCATAGAGTTTTCAAACCCTTCTTGGACCGATTTGTCGTCGTTTTTATTGATGACATTTTGGTCTACTCTAAATCCCGAGAGGAGCATGAGCAACACTTGAAGTTAGTCCTACAAACCCTAAGAGATCACCAGTTGTATGCCAAATTTAGTAAGTGTGAATTTTGGCTGGAGAAAATCTCGTTTCTAGGGCATGTGATTTCGAAGGAGGGCATTACCGTAGACCCGGCGAAAGTAGAGGCGGTAACTGAGTGGAAACGACCCGAAACTCCTACTGAAGTTCGTAGTTTTCTAGGGTTAGCTGGATATTATCGGAGGTTCATTAAAGATTTTTCGAAACTTGCTAGCCCTTTAACCAATCTGACGAAAAAGAATGGGCGTTTTCTATGGGATGCTAAGTGTGAGGGTAGTTTCCAGGAGTTGAAACGAAAGTTAACCGTAGCCCCTATTCTAGCCCTACCTAATGGAAAAGATAGTTTTTCTGTATATACTGATGCTTCCGGGGAAGGCTTAGGGTGTGTATTGATGCAGAATAAGAATGTGATTTCCTTTGCCTCTAGAAAACTGAAACCTCATGAGCAAAATTACCCGACCCATGACCTAGAGTTGGCCGCAGTTGTCTTTGCCCTGAAAAAGTGGAGACACTACCTGTACGGGGTGACCTTTGAGGTTTATTCTGACCACAAAAGCCTTAAGTACCTATTTTCCCAAAAAGAGTTGAACATGAGGCAAAGACGATGGATGGAATTCTTAGAAGATTACGACTGTACAATTAATTACCATCCGGGAAAGGCGAATGTAGTAGCTGACGCCTTAAGTCGAAAGGCTCAAATGGCTGGGTTGATGGTCAGAGAGTGGGAGATGTTAGAAGCAATGAGTGAGTGGAACCCTAGATTAGAGCATCAAAGGGTAATTTTAGGAAATATCCGAATAACCTCTGCTATTCTGGAGCGAGTCAAAGAGGCCCAAAAGGAGGATCCGACGGTCCAAAGTGGAGAGACAAGGTGGAGAAGGGAGAATTACCTGACTTTAATTCGAGCTCTGAGGGAGTATTGAAATATCGGAATCGAATAGTGGTGCCGGAGGACGAAACCTTGAAAAGGGAGATTTTGAGGAAGCCCATCGATCGAAATATACGATTCATCCGGGTAGTAATAAGATGTATCAGGAGTTGCGGAAATTGTATTGGTGGAATAAAATGAAGAGGGAAATAGCCCAGTACGTGCAAACCTGCCTCGTCTGCCAGCAAGTAAAAGCGGAGCACCAAAAGCCCTCTGGTTTGTTGCAACCCTTAGAAATACCTGAATGGAAGTGGGAAAACATCACGATGGATTTCGTTTCTGGTTTGCCAAGAACCCAAAAAGGACATGATGCCGTATGGGTGATCGTGGATAGACTCACTAAATCGGCCCATTTCTTGCCCATAAACATGAAATACACTCTGGAGAAATTGGCTCAACTGTATATGAGTGAAATTGTGAGACTGCACGGGATTCCTGTGAGTATAGTCTCGGATAGGGATCCACGTTTCGTGTCTAGGTTTTGGCAGAAATTTCAGGAGACCTTGGGGACCAAACTCAACCTAAGTACCACTTACCATCCCCAAACCGATGGACAATCTGAGCGAACCATTCAGACCCTTGAAGACATGTTACGAACCTGTATTTTGGATTTCGGGGGTAATTGGGGTCAACACATGACGTTAGTAGAGTTTGCCTACAACAATAGTTACCACTCTTCAATCCAAATGGCACCATACGAAGCTCTTTATGGCCGTAAGTGCCGTTCACCAGTTTATTGGGATGAAGTAGGAGAAAGGAAAGTCTTAGATCCAACAATCATTCCATGGATGGAGGATGCACGAGAAAAGGTTAAACTGATACGCCAAAGACTCCAAACTGCTCAAAGCCGACAAAAGAGCTACGCAGACAACCGAAGGAAAGACTTGGAGTTTGAAGTTGGAGACGTGTGTTTCTTAAGGTCACGCCATTGCGAAGTATCACGGCGGGTAGAGGGAAGAAACTTCAACCTAGATTTGTAGGACCCTTTAAAGTCCTCCAACGAATTGGAAAAGTGGCGTACCGTCTCGAGTTACCTCCAAGCTTAGCCAGGATCACGACGTTTTCCATGTTTCAATGCTCAAAAAGTATCATCCTGATCCAACCCACATCTTACGACCAGAAGAGATTGAGGTAGATAAAGCCCTAACCTATGAGGAGAAACCTGTACAAATACTTGATCGAAAGGTGAAGGAGCTGAGGAATAAAAGCATTCCCTTGGTGAAGATTTTATGGAGAAAATCACGGATAGAAAAGGCAACCTGGGAAGTGGAGGAAGAAATACAAAAGAAATATCCTGAGCTGTTTGGTAACCCAGGTGAGAAATTTCGAGGACGAAATTCTTTAAGGGGGAGAGAGTGTGAGAACCCGTAAATTTTCTTTATTTCTAGGCTTTAATTTATTTATTTGCATCCGTTTTCCACATTTTCTTTATTTTATAACTCTTCTAGACATTTTTATGAGTAAATAAGGTTTTTAAAAATATTTTTCTAGTATAAGTCAATTTACGAGATTTTTGGAGTGAATAGTGGACGTGGGACCCGCTAGTGCGTTAAGTGAGAGAAATTCGGCCAATTAGGTTAAGTTTTGCGTAAAGGGATTTAATTACTCGGTGTTAGTAGGTGATTAGAGGTTTACCTAGATGGATTAACCCTAGTGAGCAAGAGGATAGGAATGAAGCTAAAAAGGTGCCACGTGTCGCGATGTGATTTGTTGGAGCTTGCCTAACTTTCTTTCACCTTTACCAAATAGCAAATTTGACCAAAAAAAATCATCCTTATTTCCCCTTCATCTTGGGCCGAACTCCACAAGGAGAGAAAAGAAAGAAAGCTTCAACCTGATCTTCCATTTCTTGCTCCAATCTTGCCATTCAACCATTTTGATTCTCAAAATTACTCCACAAAAACCACTTGCCAAGGAAGATTAAAGCTCTTGGTGGAGCTATTTTGGTGATTAAGCACTTAAGCTACAAAACTTTCTTGGGGGATTAAGGTATTTTGCTTGGAAACTTCACTTTTGTTCCTATTAATGTTAAATTAGTGGCCTATGGTGGCTTAATAACTTGATTTATGGATATTTGATGGTTTATTTGGAAGTTGAGTAAATTTCTGATTTTTTGGGGAATTTTTCTGTTTTAAATGATAAATGTTTACTTAACCTTAGATTAGATGGTTTAATATTGAGCCAATTGGAGCTCTTGTATGTGAATTGCGGTTTATTTACGGAAAATTTCAGCTTTGGACAAAATTTCAGTTTTAGGGTTTTGAATTTGGGGCTTTCTATAGTTGGTTGTTAATCTTGTAATTGGTGGTGAATGAGGGGGCATTGTGGCCCTAATGAAGGTTATTGAGTGACTTATGATGGTTTGAGGCAATTGGGGTTGGTTTGGATATAAATTGATGTTTGATTGTAGGATGGAAAAGCTGAATTTTAGGGGGAAATGCTGTCCGAGTGTCGAGAAAATTAGGGTTTCGTGTGTTAAGTTGTGATTGAGTAAAAAATGTGAGGGTTTTAGGGTTGCTTACACCTTTGGCCTTAGTATTTTCCAATTTTGAGCTATATTTGCATTTTGCTTTAGTAATTCACGTAAGAGGCCTTCGACTCGTGTTCGAGTCTCAATTGTAGTTCTTGTTCTTGCAGGTCGTGCCGGTTGATTCCGGACAACCGTTGGCGAAACTTTGTGACTTGCTTACTTGAAGTGGTGAGTGTACTATGCATGGATTGTGTTTAATTGGTTGTGTACTTGATTCCTTGAATTGGATAACTGTGATTTCTGTGCTCGAGGCGAGAGTGTACTTTATCGCTCTCGTTCTCTTATGTGTATAACTGATTACTGCATATATGTGAATTTGCCTTGTGTTGGCCTAATGTCGGTTGGGCATGAACTCTACGACCTTACTGTGATAACTGAGCTCAAGCCTCAATGGCCGCTCATCGAGTCGAGCCGGTAAGGGCCGGTCGATTAGATAACGAGCCACGAGGTTACTGTGTGTCGAGTGGAGCGTTAGCTCCTCGACTTTGTGGTATACTCGAGTATTACCCCCTGATTCTGTTGAGGTGTTCGGGCCCGGTAGGGAAAGTATGTGGAAGGTATTGGGTGTAAAGTGGTGATCTACGGTCGTACTTGTCCGTTGAGCGTTGACGGAGGGTCAACGGCACGTGATCAAGAGTACAAGGGGAAATTGGCTCCCGAGAGCCACCCGTATCCTTTCACTTTTGAAATGGGTTTGGTGTTCCACATATGTGTGTTAGTTGTGTATATTTGAGCATGGCTACCTTCGTGCGCTTTGAATGCATGATCTTAGTATCTATTGGGCGAAGCTCACACTCGTTCCTTTGTTTTCCTTACAGGGCATGTTTTTGGGAAATCAAACTTTTGTGAAGCGAGTAGAGCTAGTTGGACATTCTTTGTACTTTTGTATAGCTCCTCGACTTTAGAAACCCTAATGTGGGACTTGGACATTTGTTTGGATTGGAAAACCCTAGAGTGCGGTTATGTGTACATATTTTCTCATGTATATATGATGTACTTTCTTGGAAATGTACTTGTTTATGTTGATTTAAAGTTTAGTCGGGTTTGGGACGCGTTCGGACGAGTTCGGACGTCAACGCGGAAAAGAAAAAAAATTGGTCGGACACTGTTCATCAGAATCCGGCAGGTATCCGGCCAGATCTTGGCCGGATATGCGGGCCGGATTTGGGGTGATTTTTGAAAAAAATTTGGTGGTCACTGCCTCCAATCCGGCCAAGAATCCGGCAGGATATCCGGCCAGATTCCGGCCGGATTGTGACTTGGCAGGTACTGTTCACGTTCGTTCCATTTTCCGTTTTCGTTTTGCGCGCTTATCGTTAACCTTTTCTTCGGTATATCTTTCGAAACGGTTAGAATTGCGTGTATGCGACCGTCAGCAGTCCTGGCGAGAGCTGGGCAGGCAGTTCGCTAAACCCTAGGTACGCCCTAGGGGGAGGTGGTCCTGTCACAGACGTACTGTTCATCCGCACGCTCTTGTAGCAGTACTGTTCATCCGAAAAAAAAAATTTCCCGTACCTTGTGTTTGTTTCTTGTTGTTCTTGCTTCTTATAGTTTGCTTGGTAATTTCTTGAAGTTCTTGGATTGCATAGTGGGTTCTTGAAATCCAACGTTCAAACTAGGGTTTCTTGATAAAGGGTGTTGGGAATTTTTGTGTCTTGCACTACAAAGAAGGCTGTTTACCTTTTTTCTTAGGAATCTTGATAATTTCTTGAATTTTCTGGAAATTCTTGGGTGAATCTTGAAGTATTGGGTTGGTAATCTAGGGTTCTTGAATTCTTGAAGTCAAAATCACCATATCTTGAACAAACCAAACCCTAGTTCTTGTTTCTTGAAATTGGGCTGATCTTGTGCAAATATCCAAACGAAATTCTTGTTTCTTGTTGTGATCCGAATTGAAAAAGAAGAAAAAGAAATTTGATTGCGTTACAAAAAAAAAGCAAGAAAAGAAAACGCAAGGAAGAAAACAAAAAGGGACAGATTTGGATCACAAAAGGAAACCCACTTGAATTGGGAAACCAAGTTGTCTTGGGTTTGCTAAAACAAATCCTAGATACACTCCAACTGCCCAATTCGATTTTGCTCACCTTTGCACCGTGGGAAACCCGAAAAACAGCCCCCAAACAAACCCAAAACCACCCAAGAAACGTTGCTTGCAACCTCCACAACAAATCAATCTAGTGCAACCGGGTAGAGTTACTCTAGGATCCAAAATTTCTACCATCTTGATTCTTGTTTAGTCGAACTTAACATTCTGTCCAGCTTTAAACATTAGTGTTTTGAGTCCTTTTTCAGATTGTATTTTGTGCTTAGAAGTGTCCATAAGGAGTCCAAATCAGTCTAGGACTTCAATTAGTTGTTCGAGTCCTTGTCTAAGTTAAACTCCTCCAATTCGTGGGTTATCTTTTGCAGACTAAATCTCGTAATTTTCAACAAGTTTTCACAGCATTCTTTGAGTCTCTTTGATGGTCCAATAAACCCTAAATCCCAGCATTAATACGCCACATTTTGGGAAAAACTTGAGTGAAGTTTGGTTGAATTTCTTGAAGAAAATTCTGATTTCTTCAAAGGAAGCAATCAAAGGACTTGAGAAGTGATCAATGAGAGCATTAGAGTGTTTTAAACACTTGAGCGATACACGAGAGTGAGAGAAACACGTAAGGGAGTGAGTGAGGCCTTTTCTACTAATGTTTGTTGAGTTTTGCAGGTAATAAAAGTATGAACAAACGGATGCTCAACTGGAGCTTCACCATCTTGTGCCTAAAGGAGTAAATGTTGTGGCATTGCGTGAGATAACTGAGCAATTGGAAATCATCAAAGCTCAAAAAAATGATTGGTTTATACACGTTGCCACATCAAGGATAAAGTTTGCAGCTTAGCCATTGATAAGGGTTGTGAAGTTAACCTCGCAAGTACTGTCTTGGTTGAAAATTGAATCTTCCAACCATTGATCATCTTCGACCTTACAAGTTGCAAAGTGATAGTGGTGATATTTGGGTTACAAACACACACTTGTTCCTTTTCGTATTGGCCAATACGTGGATGAGGTGTTGTGTGATGTAGTTCCTATTCAAGTGGCGCATGTGTTGTTGGGACAATGGTGGATGTTTAATCGAGAAGTCAAATATGATGGATATACTAATAAGTATTCCTTCACATTTAATTGCCGTCGTACCAGGCTTGTGTCGCTTAATTCTAAGCAACTTTGTATTGATCTAGCATACATGAAGAGTGAGCATGAGTGTCATAGTATGAAGAAAGAGCGAGATGAGGGAATTGTGACTGAAGAGGTAAATTCGAGGGAGTTGAAAGGAGAAAGAGGTTGAGAATAATGAGAGGAAAAAGTCAGCTATTGAGCATGAGAAAGAGATTAAAAATTCTAAGAGTGAGCTGATTGTGAGAAAGGATGTGAGATCATACGTTTTTCTAACGATCTTAACTCTACTTTGTTTAGTGTTTCTACTTTTATGTAGGTTAAGCAAGGAACAATTGAGTTGATCTTGGCATGTTCTATACCTAAATCCATTGGTGAATATCAAACTTTTCATGGAGTTTGCATCTTAAGTGTTGTATCTCTTTGTCATCCATTGATGTTCAACTTCAACCATGAGCCTGATTTGCTTGTTGGGACGAATAATGAAGTTTCAAAGGGAGTTTCTACACTTGAAACTTGTTATAAACTTCCTTCTTATTTCGTTGGTGATAATTCTTTCCTCGTTGTTCCAAATTCGAATTCCTTACAACCTGATTTTATTCTTCAATTTGAAGGTACAAAAGCTGCCTATCTCAATCTTTGATGTGTGCACGAACATTGGAGGCTTGGAAGTTGCTAATCAAGGCATCTACACATTGATCCAAGTCAAATGAAGCTACTTGGGCCGAGCACTATGAGTTGTTAGTAGTTAGTTGGTTTTGATCATTAATACGTTGATAGTTGTTAGTTGGTTTGCTAGTCGTGTTTTAATTAATAGTTTATTAGTTATTGGAGTAAATTATTCGGCCCACCCATGTTCAAGAGTGTACTGAATCTCTTTTCTAGGCTAAGTAGATGGGCCGCATTAGGCCCCTAGGTTTTCACTAGTCCCTTAGCCTATATAAAGGCTCATTTTGTACGGTTAAAGGGGTTACGCAATTTCATAATAAAATTCTGTTTTAGTTTCTCTTCACTTGTTGAGAGCAACTTGTGCATTTACTTGCTTTGGCAAGGGTTTTTGAGCAATCTTGTGCTTATCCTAGATTGTTCCATCGACCTATCCACTTGAGTAATCACCTCGATTGGAGTCGTCGTTCTACTACCTTTAATCAATTCGTGTCATCCGTGTTGGTTCTAGGTTCCGCAATCCAAGCGTTGGACAATCTCGCTAGATCCTTGGGCAAACGTGCTACGTATCTCGAAACGCATTGATCGAGGACCGTATCAATCTTGCTCCATTTGTGCAAGATAGGCCATACCAACAACAACTTGCAATGAATTCTGTAACTTTGCACAATCATATTCGGGACTTTTCTAACTTGATTGAGCATCACTATGAAGATCCTTATCTTGTGAATGTGAATGGTAAGCTGTCAAGTGATTTTATACCTACAAATGCTAATTGTGTGATTTATTGTGTAGTCCAAATTCGACCATTCATGACACAAGGCTGATTAGAGAGCTTTGGAGTGGTTGGAGTAAAGCCTTGAGTTTTCCATGGCGGATTGTGAGCATTTTCAAACTGACCAAGAGACATGTGCACCGAATTGCAATAATCATGATGTATGCAAGTATCATTCATTCTAAGAGAGCCAATATGTGGAGATTTGAGGTGTTATACTGCCAACTCTTGTAGTACCATTCATTTCCAAACACGATTTGAGGACAAATCTTTTTCAAGAGGAGGGGAATGATACGAAATATGGGCCGCTTATGGGCCATGTTTTGGGCTGCAAGAGATTGAATCTTTTAGTAATAGTTAGTATTATTACCAGATTTCTATTTATTTGCTCGGAATAAATTCGGTCCAAGACCTCCTGTTGAGTTGGATCCGATTTATAGAGTCTAGGCTCACTATTACTTAAGTTGGTTAATTAGCTTTTATTGGGTTATGTTGGGCCAGCTTAAAGCCTTCATTGGGTCGATTATAAGCTGACCATTAGATAGTGGATTTGAGTAGTAGAATCGGCCCAAAGGCCTACCCTAGCCGAGTTAGGGTTTTCAAGTCACTTTAGGTTTTCAAGTTGTATGGCTATATATAGCCAAGGCAAGAAACCTTTACGATCAGTTTTTGAATCAATACAATTGTGAGTTTTTCACTTTCTCTTTCCAAGAGAGTTTCTTTGAATATTTGCGAATCTTTCTCAAATTATTCAAGTGAACTTATCAATCAAGTAACTCCTTGGTTGTGGCGTTCCTCTACCTATAGTTTGGTTTGCTAATTCGTTAAATAGTGGGTTGAGATAATATCAACATTGTTCGCTACTTCGCGGATTAGATTGGGTCAAATTTCCGCTGCTCAAACCGTTGGTGATTGGTTGTCTAGATCGTGTCCAAGTGTAGATCACATCACTCTTTCATCCTAAGTTGATGATAGCCATTTCGTAAATCAATTTTTGTGAAAATAACAGCACCATCAAGTTCATCTAGCATATCATCTAATCTAGGAATGGGATGACGGTATTTAACAGTTATAGCATTTACAGCTCTACAATCAGTACACATATGCCAAGTACCATCTTTTTTTTGGAACAAGTATAACAGGTACAGCACACGGACTCAAACTTTCCTTAACCCAACCCTTACCTAGTAGACCATCAACTTGCCTTTGGAGTTCCTTAGTTTCCTCCGGACCCCATTCGGTAGGCGGGCTTGTTGGGTAGGGGTGCTCCAGGAATTAGGTCGATTTGGTGCTCGATTCCTCAGATGGGTGGTAAGCTATCAGGGACCTCATCAGGGAAACACGTCCTCAAACTCCTGTAATAATGCAACTAGACTCGAAGGCAAGGCTTTATCGAGTTCATCAACATTCAAAAGCACATGTTTGCATAGCATAAGTAACACAGGCTGATCAGAATTCACAACTTTCCTAACATCCTTAGCCTTGATTATCATGTTTTGCTTCTTAGTGTTTGATTTAATCAATGTTTGATCATTTAGAACACTAGGGGCAACATTGGTGCCTTTGGCCGAATGCTCAAGAGGAGATTTGGAGCAATTTCCCGATTCGGTTCCCTTGAGTTTTCTCTTTTGACGGTCTAAGTCACATTCTCTTTGCAAATTAAGTTGGTCCTCATACACTTGTGCAGGTGTGAGGGGTGTTAAGACCATTCTTTTACTATTGTGCAAGAAAGTGTATTTATTAGATCTACCATCAAAAGTAACATGCTTATCAAATTGCCAAGGTCTTCCTAATATCACATGAGTAGCATGCATAGGACAACATCGCAAACAACTTCATCATGTAATTGCCAATTGAGAAAGGAAGACGTACCTGTTTGTAAACACGTACTTCACCATCTTCACTTAGCCATTGAAGTCGGTAAGGGTGCGGATGTCTAGTCGTAGGAAGCCCCAAGCTCTCCACCATTAGCAAACTGGCTACATTGGTGCAACTTCCTCCATCTATGATGAGGCTGCACACTTTATCACTTTACACTGAGTGTAAAACAAGTTTTCTCTTTGTAACTGCTCATTCTCCTTAACTCGGGCGGTTAGAACTCTTCTTGCCAACCAAACAACCAATTTTACCTTGGGTTGGTGAACATTCTTCCTCGGTCGAATCAATTTCCAAGCATTCTTCCTTGGTCAAAATCGGCATCTCCTCAAAATCATCATCATCAGATACAACTTCTCCATTGTGAGTTATAAGCATGACCCTTTGATTTCGGATATTGAGATTGGATATGTCCGAATCCTTGACATTTGAAGCACTTAATGTCCCTACTCCTAGGCTTAGGAGTCTCTTGAGTAGGCTTTGAAGTGGTCCTAGATGGATCAACAATCTTGTTAGAGGTGGAATGGAAATTTCGATTAAGGAAGTTACCTTGGTTTCGGCTAAAAGTGGATGGTGTAGCCGAATTTCCAGCTTTGTGGGAGGTTCTTCTCGGCTGACCTCCTCTCCAAGGTTGCAGGGTCATGGTGGTGTTGGTTCGGCCTCCCCTTCGTTGTTTCCTTCCCCTCTCGGCCCTTGATGGCTAGTTCAAGTAGGTCACTCATAGCCAAGTAATGTTGAAGTTCTAAGATCTCTTGAAGTTTAGAGTTTAATCCTCTAAGAAACCTTGCCATTGTAGTCTCATTATTTTCTTGGATATTAGCCCTCATCATGGCCATTTCGATCTCCTTGTAATAATCCTCCACACTTATGTTGCCTTGAGTGAGAGTTTGCAGCTTTGAGTGGAGATCTCGGTTGTAGTAGTTTGGAACAAACCTCTTGGGCATCATTGCCTTGAGTTCACGCCAAGTTCGGACTTGCGATTCACCATTTCTTCTCCTACTAGTCCTTACTTGATCCCACCAATGAGTGCATATTCAGTGAACTCAAACAATGGCAACCTTTACCTTTTGTTCCTCGCTATAATCATAGCAATCGAAGACCATTTAGATGCGGCCTTCCCATTCCAAGTAAACCTCAGGGTCACTTTTTCCTTGGAAATTAGGAACTTTGATTTTAAGTCCCTGAAGCACGTCCTTGGTAGTGTCCCTCTTTGGCCTCTCGGCTCTCTCTTCATCCTCACTTGCGGAGTAGTTCTCATAATTTGACCCTTTGGACCCACCTTGATGTCGGTTGTGGGACCTGGATCGAGAGCCTTTAGTGAAGCTCTTGGAGAGTTCATCAAAACGGTTATGCATTTTCTCCATTTGTTGCTCACTAATCGGCTTAAGTTTGGATTTCATAGCATTGAACATCATGGTGTAGTCGGCGGTTGAATTAGCTTGCTCCATGTCTCTCGTTTTGCCCTGCCAAGCGTTAGCAAACAAGAAAATAATACAAAAATATCCTCACTTCACTCCCTAAGTGTTTCACTCGCGCTCGTGTTTCACTCCAAATGCACTCTAATGGTCTTACCACAATTCTTACCTTGCCGACTTGAGTAGTTTGAGCAATGCCGCACAAAACCCTCAAGTTGTCCACCAACTTTCGCACAAGAGTAACCAAGAACAAAGACACAATTTGGACACAATTTGGACACGATGGTGTATGGTTTTGGCCATTTCCTAAGGCAGACAGATTTGCAAGTGTGCGAGAATGGAAAAAAGAACAAGCAAAAACCCTAGTTTCCTAATTTGAGAGGACTTAGTCAAGTGGAAATAGGAGAGTTATCCAAGCTGTCCACTAGTTTCCTAATTGAATTTGGAAACAAGTTAGTTTTTGGAAACCTTTTGGAAACCGAAACCTTTTGGAAAACCTTTTCTTCTTGAAACAACTTTTAGAAAGTTCCAAATTCTACTCCAAGAAGGAGTGCGGATCAGATTTTGTTTCTTCCAACACAACTCGGTTGCTTCCTTTTTTGTTTTTTTTTTCTTTGTTTGTTTTGCCAACCGATTGAAGTCCTTTTTTTTCTCTTTCGTTTTCTGTTTTGTTTTGTTTTTCTTTTTTTGACTACAACGAACAAGCACAACACAAAGCTTGACCGAATGGAATATTTTCCAGATTTGTTTCGGCCAATTCGCACGCCCAAGAGACTTTCAAGAACTTCAAGATCCTTCAAGAACTTTCAAGAAGGTTATCAAGAACTTCAAGAATTCCAGGATTGTGGTCAAGAAATTCAAGAAACTCAAGATTCTTGTAGGTTCTCTCAAGATTCACAAAATACCAACAAGTTTTGCCAAAATCCAGATTTGAAACTAGTCAACAAGTTGGATAACACAAGAACGATGAGTTGGACAGATTTGTAAGACACACAAAGGGCGCACTACGGGCAGAAATTTTAAACCAAATGACAACACAACTAGGAACAACTATCAAGACAACAAAGCGACACAAACACGGATAGAATTTGACGACACACTTGGACAGATTCATGAGCAAGAAGAAGCAATTAGCGACGCAACAAAGACAAGTAAGTTTTGGACAAATTTGTAACACACTATGGACAGAATTGTTTTGCCAAGCGAACAACACAAATCACGGACAGATTTTCAACAATGCAACAAGTAACAAGGAAGCGAACACAAAAACCCTAGAGCTAACTGGATGAAACAAGAAAAACGGATATAACGAATTGATACCTCAACCAGCTCTAAAAGCCAACTAATACGCTCCTCGGTCAACTTGTTCCGAGACACGTAGCATGATTGCCAAGGATCTAGACGAATGATCAATCGTTTGGATTGCGGAACCTAGAATCAAGATGGATGACCCAACTTGATAGAAGGTGGTAAAACAGCGACTCTAATTGAGGTGTTTACTCAAGTAGATAGGCTGGATGAACAACCAAGGACGTTACGCGAGATTGCTCAAAAACCTTGCCTTGCAAGTAAGAAAGTTGCACACGGTTTTTGGTGTCAACAAAAGCAATGTTTATTCTCAAAAGTTTGTAACCCTTTACTCGTACAAGTTGTGCCTTTTTATAGGCTAGCGAACCAATGAAAATCCTATTGGAGTAAGGATTGTCAACTTGCCTAAACTAGAAGGAAGGATTCGGTCCACCACTTGAACCTACGTGGGCCAAACCTTTAACTTCAATAAATAACAAGCTAACTAGCTAATTAACCCACGACTAACAATCCAACTAACAACTAAGGACTCAATAACGATCAAACCAACTAACAAACTAACAACTAATAATCGGCCAACTCATTAAGGACACGTGTGGCCATCATTCGATGCCTCCTTGGCTTGGATCAACGTGTAGACAAATCGATTAGCAACTTCCAAACCTTCAATGTTCCTATGGACCCCTTGTTGATCTTGAATACTTCGAACAAGAGCTTGAAGAGACTCATTGAATTGCTTGGCCCGTGCACGTGTAACTGGGCCAATGGAACTCTCACTTGAGCATCATCCGTGCACACATCAGAATGGCTTTTTGTCTAAGATGGTCTTCATAGGGGTGGATTTTTCTTAAGCATCTTAGTCAAAGGACTAATGAGCTTAGCTGCACCAGGAAGAAATTCTCAAACATAGTTCACAATTCCTAAGAATTGTTGAACTTGTTGTTTGGTCAAGTTGGTTTCAGGAAAATTTGTAAGGGATTGACCAACATGTTGTTATGGTGTACACTTTCCTTCAGAAATAGTCATTCCAAAAAATTGAATATCTTGTTTGACTAAAATCATTTTTTTTTTCAGAAAGCATAATACCATATTGCTTAACAAGTTCATGAAACTGATTGAGCAATTTGATATGGCCTTCCCAAGTTTCACTGAAAAGAAGGATATCATCAATATAGACAAGAGCAGTATGCAATATAGGTTGAAAAATTTTAATCATGGCCTTCTGGAAAAGAGATGGGGCTGTTTTGAGGCCAAAAGGCTTTACTTTCCACTGGAAATGATGATTAGGAATACGAAACCTAGTTTTATGTCTGTCTTCCAAAATATCCCTAACTGGCCAAAAACTAGATTTAAGGTCAAATTTTGAAAACCATTTGGCTTTGGCAATCTGGGCAAATAGAGTAAACCTATTTGGAATCGAAAATTTATCATCAAGAAGGAAAGTATTTAAAGGCTGATATTTTATAACCAATCTCATCTTTCCTCTTACCTGTTCAGATCTTTTATTGACATAAAAGGCTTGGCAAGCCCCATTGAGAATCTGAGAACTCAATCAAATCAAATTTCAAGAGCTCAAAATATTCCTGTTCAGCTAGTTTGGCATTTTCAAGACTCATTCCTGAATGACTAGCTTTTGTCGGATTGATGTCTTCATTTCTTTTAAATGGCAATTTGATAAAGAAATTAGGATTTTACCAAAGAGGATGATCACATTTAGTCAAGAATTCTTGATGATTTGAGGCACAAGAATGATGAACAATTTGATTTTGGAATTCTTTTACTTGCCTCCTCAATAGAAAATGGCTTGTTCTGAAGTATATACAAATTTGGGATACTAGTAAAATTTTTGAAATTTTTTTTGGACTTGATCCCTAATGGAGTTAAAAGATAATGATTTTTTCTTGTAAATGTCAAAACCAAGAATAAGATCCTTTCCAGTGAAATTTGCTCCCAAGATTATGGTTTGAAGTTGACTGTCTAGGAGAATTTTGATAATGATAGGATCTTTTGTTGCAAATTTTGTTTGAAAACATCTCCATTTGCAGCTTTTGAATTCATGAACCTCTTTAACCCAACATGAATAAGGTAAAATGTCTTTTCTTAAAATAGACGACCTTCAAATCCTTCATGTTCAAGTCCCTCAATGACCTTGGGGGTAATTTCTTGGCTTTGCACCTCACGAACCAAGCCCTTGAAGTTTCTCCCTCATCTTCTTAGCTCGAGGTCACGTCACGGGTCCTAAGAGGCACTCGAATTATACCTCAATGGTGTCCCTTGGTTCTTATCATCCCCTTCCTCTTGAAAAGGATTTGTCCTCAAATCAGCTTCATCGTCTGCAAGAAAAAGAGATCGATCAAAGAAGCGCTCACATTGTACTCACCGGGAAGGTCAAGCTTGTAAGCATTTTCGTTGATGCGCTTGATGACTTGGAATGGCCCATCTCCTCGTGGGAGGAGTTTATTGCACCTTTGGATCGGGAACCTCTCCTTGCGCAGATGCAACCACACCCAATCTCCAGGTTCAAACACCATGCGTTGGCGTCCCTTGTTAACCCGTTGAGCCACTTGATCCATCCTTCGTTCAATGTTTAAGCAGACCTGCTCATGCAATTTCTTCACAAAATCTGATCGTTTAGCACCATCTAAGTTAATGCGCTCAGAAGAAGGTAAAGGTGATAAGTCCAGTGGTGTTAAAGGGTTAAAAACCCTAGACCTATTTCAAATGGGTGAAAATGAGTAGAACTATGCACCGTGCGGTTGTATGCAAACTCAACATGGGATAAGCACTTTCCCAAGTTCTAATGTTTTTCCTAATGATGGAACGTTAGAGTGTAGATAGGGTGCAATTGACAACATCAGTTTGGTCGTCAGTCTGTGGGTGACTAGTAGTAGAAAAGAGCAATTTCGTAACCAATTTTTCCCACAAAGTTTTCCAAAAGTAACTCAAAAATTTGACATCCCTATCAGAGACGATTGTCCTAGGCATGCCCATACAATCTAATGATTTCTTTGAAAACAAATCAGCAATGTGAGATGCATCCTCTGTTTTGTGACATGGTATAAAATGTGCCACTTTGAGAATCTATCAACAATAACAAAGATGCTATCATTACCCCTCTTTGACCTAGGTAACCCCAAAACAAAATCCATGGAAATGTCGGTCCAAGGTTCCTTAGGTACAGGTAAAGGACTATAGAAGCCATAGGGTTGAAGTTTAGACTTAGCTTTGTGGCAAGTGATGCACTTGGCCACCATTCGTTCCACATCTCGCTTCATCCTTGGCCAGTGGAAGTGCTCTTGAAGGATAGCTAAGGTTTTAGCCACGCCAAAATGTCCCATCAAGTCACCTCCGTGTGCTTCCTTAACAAGTAAAGAGCGAATAGAGCAGTTACGTATACACAGTCGATTGAGGTAGAAAAGAAATCCATCAAGGATGTAGAATTTACCTTGAGTTGCTAAACCACAAGAATCATAAATACCTGCGAAATCTGGGTCATTGGAGTATAGCTCTTTAACTAACTCAATCCTAATAATTTTGCATCAAGTTGAGTGAGCAAAGAATAACGACATGATAACGCATCAGCAACAATATTAGTTTTCCCAATTTTGTACTTAATCACATAAGGGAATGTTTCAATAAATGCAATCCACCTAACATTACGCTAATTCAACTTGTGTTGTGACTTAATGTGCTTAAGCGATTCATGGTCAGTGTGTCTAACAAATTCCCTTGGTCTCAAGTAATGTTGCCAGGTCTCTAAAGCACGAATCAAAGAGTACAACTCTTTATCATAAGTGGAATAATTCAAAGCTGCCCCATTAAGTTTTTCACTAAAGTATGCAATTGGTTTGCCCTCCTGCATTAAGACAGCTCCAATACCCACCCCAGATGCATCACACTCTATTTTAAACATCTTATCAAAGCATGGTAATGCAAGTAGTGGTGTGTGTGTGAGTTGGTGTTTAAGCATTTGAAATGCACGTTCTTGAGCATCACCCCACACAAATGGCTCATTTTTCTTAATTACAGCAGTTAGAGGTGCAGCAATAGTACTAAAATCTTTAACAAAACCTTCTATAAAAGCTAGCGAGACCATGAAAGCTGCGTACCTCACCCACCGTGCTTGGAGTAGGCCACTCTCGAATGGCTTTGACTTTCTCCTCGTCTACTTTGATTCCCTGTTTACTCACAACAAACCTAGGAAGACAAGTTGATCAGTACACAGGAGCACTTCTTAAGGTTAGCGTAGAGCTTTTCCCTTCGAAGTACATCAAGAACAAGCTTTATATGCTCAACATGTTCATCCAGGCTCCTACTATAATCAAGATGTCATCAAAGTATACAACTACAAATTTTCCTAGAAATGGACGAAGTACATTGATACGAACGTCGCCAACCTTGTGACGAACCCCGTAAGAGATTAGACTCAGGATCGACAAGAGGATACCAAGCTTGGAGGCGGATGACCTCAACCCATTAATCACGTGGTTAACGAGCTTTGGTATAAAGGTAGTAGACGCCAACAATCTAGTGCGATTCTAGATTGATAAGTCACGAACACTTAGAGAAATTCTAAGATATTCAAGAAGTCTTGGAGAAACCAAGAAAACTCTCAAATTGTATTGTATTGATTGAATGTTGAATGAATAAAACATGACCCTAGGTAGGCTATTTATAGCCATACAAGTAGAAACCTAAAGTGAATTGGAAAAGGAATAAACATGACAAAAGGTTCCTTCATTTTAGGACCTTTAGGATCGGCTCCTTCATTGTAGCAAGCTGGCCTATTTTATTCTTTAAATAAAATGACTAAACAAGACTCCAAGCTAACTAATTAAACGGCTAATGCCAAGCTCGACTTAGGAAGCCTTCAATCGTGGTCCTCCTTGACTCGAACAACATGGACAACCTTCAATCCTTCATGTTCAAGTCCCTCAATAACCTTGGGGACAATTTCTTGTCTTTGCACCTCACGAACAAGCCCTTGGAGGTCATCACGCATCTTCTTAGCACGTGCTCGCCGTCACGGGTCCTAGAGGTACTCGAACTATGCTCAATCTCTTGGTTCGTATCATCCCCCTTCTCTTGAAAAGGATTTGTCCTCAAGTCAGCTTCATCGTCTGCCAAGAAAAGGAGATAGATCAGAGACATTGAATGTAGCGCTTACATTGTACTCACCGGGAAGGTCTAGCTTGTAAGCATTGTTGTTGATGCGTTTGATGACTTGAAAAGGCCCATCTCCTCATGGAAGAAGTTTATTGCGCCTTTGGGACCGGGAACCTCTCCTTACGCAGATGCAACCACACCCAATCTCCAGGCTCAAACACCACGCGTTGGCGCGTCCCTTGTTAACTCTTTGAGCCACTTGATCCGTCCTTCACTCAATGTTTAAGCGGACTTTGCTCATGCAATTTCTTCACAAAATCTGCTCGTTTAGCACCATCTAAGTTAATGCGCTCAGAAGAAGGTAAAGGTTGATAAGTCTAGTGGTGTTAAAGGGTTAAAACCATAGACTACTTCAAATGGTGAGAAATGAGTAGAACTATGTACCGTGCGGTTGTATGCAAACTCAACATAGGGTAAACACTCTTCCCAAGTTCGAATATTTTTCTAATGATGGCACGTAAGAGTGTAGACATTGTGCGGTTGACAACCACAGTTTGGGCCATCTGTTTGTGGGTGACTAGTAGTAGAAAAGAGTAATTTAGTACCCCAATTTTCCCCACAAAGTTTTCCAAAAGTAACTCAAAAATTTGACATCCCTATCAGAGACAATTATCCTAGGTATGCCATGCAATCTAATTATTTCTTTAAAAAAACAATTCAGCAATGTGAGATGCATCATCTGTTTTGGGACATGGTATAAAATGTGTCCATTTTTTAAAAATCTATCAACAATAACAAAGATGCTATCATTACCCCTCTTTGACCTAGGTAACCCTAAACAAAATCCATGGAAATGTCGGTCAAGGTTCCTTAGGTACAGGTAACGGACTATAGAGCCATAGGTTGAAGTTTAGACTTAGCTTTGTGGCAAGTGATGCACTTGGCCACCATTCGTTCCACATCTCGCTTCATTCTTGGCCAGTGGAAGTGCTCTTGAAGGATAGCTAAGGTTTTAGCCACACCAAATGTCCCATCAAGCCACCTCCGTGTGCTTCCCTAACAAGTAAGAGCGAATAGAGCAGTTAGGTATACACAGTCGATTGAGGTAGAAAAGAAATCCATCAGGGATGTAGAATTTACCTTGAGTTGCTGAACCACAAGAATCATAAATACCTGAGAAATCTGGGGTCATTGGAGTATAGCTCTTTAAACTAACTCAAACCCTAATAGCCTTGTGAGAACTCGAAGAAGACAAAAATCCGATTTTAGGGTTTTAGGGTTTTATCGATTTTCGTGCACACATTTTTTTTATTTTTCTTTATTATATTCATTTTACATATATTTTATAGGTAAATATAGTTTTTAAACCATTTTTCTAGTATACGTGAGTTCACGAGAGATTTGGAGCGAATAGCGGATGTGGGACCCGCTAGTGCGTTAAGTGAGAGAAATTCGGCCAATTAGGTTAAGTTGTGCAGTAAGGCATTAAATTACTGAGTGCTAAGAGATAATTAGAGGTTTGGTTAGATATTTGATCATTAGTAAGCTAAAGGATAAGAAAGAAATCCAAAAGTGCCACGTGTCGCGACGGGATTGGGCCAAGTTTTGCCTAACTTTTCCTTAACTTTACTAAAACCAAACTTTGACCAAAATCATCTTCATTTCTTTCCTCTTATGCCGAAAATTAGAGAGCCAAGAAAAGAAAAGAGAGCTCCAACTTTTCTTCCAATTTCTTGTCCAAAACTTGAAATCCAACCGATAAAACTTCGAATTTCTCCGTAGAAATAGCTTACTAAGGAGGATTGAATGTGATTGTGGAGTTGTTTTGCAAGGGAAAGCTCTAAGTTTCTACCTTTCTTGAGGATTAAGGTATTTTGCTTGAACTGTAACTTTTTGTTCATAATAAATGGTGAATTAGTGGCCTATGGTGCTTAATAGCATGATTAATGGATGATTTTGTGGATTAAAGTGAAGTTTGGTGAATTTATTATTTTCTTGGGAATTTTTCTGATTTCATATGATAATCATAGTTGGCTTGAATTGATGGCTTAATATGGTGTGATTTGAGCTATTATGCGTAAATTGTAGCGAATTGCAGAAAATTTCAGCTTTCTACGGTAAATTTCAGCATTAGGGTTTCAAGTTGGGACCTTATTGTGCTTGGGCTGAGAGCCACTAATTAGCTCAAATTGAAGGGTATTGTGGCCCTAATTAGATGTGTTTCATTGCCTATGATTTATATGTGAAATTGTGGCTGAATTGGATTGAGTTTGATGTGGTTTGTAGGATGGAAAAGTAAGGGAAAACAAGGGAGGTGCTGTCAAAATTTTCGCAGGAACCCTTGAGCAGTTTTGGGAAATTTACTATATCTGGTTGTAGAAATATCGGAATTGAGTTCCATTTGTTGCGTTTTAAACTAGATTCATAGGGCTATAAACCGTGTAAATTTCAGACCCTAGTTCTTTCTGTGTGAATTATGGTGATTTTGTAAAGTTGACTGAAATTACGTACCTGTTCTGTCTTTGACTGGATGAAGCTGCGTCTTGAGGCTCGAATTTGACCAACTTGTAGTATGAATCTTAAAAATGTGTCTTCTGAGAAATTATACCCTTTTGAGTGTATTTTCCGACGGTATAAATTTTATCAATTTTGGACTTAAGACTTGTGAGATATGATTTTTCCAATGAGGGTGCGCAAAACTGGAAAATCCTGTTTTTCTAGAATTACTCTTACCTTCATTTTGCACCTTAAGTTTGGAGTTAGTAAATCATTGTAGGTATGGTTTTGGAAGAAATGAAAGGTTTTGGGGCCGTTCTTACCCTAAGACCAACTATTACCCCTTTTTACTCGAAAGTTACATTTATCTTCTTGCATTGTAGACCATTTGAATAGGCATTCGACTAGTAGTCGAGCCTCACTTATGCACTCCGTTTACGGGGTTTGTGAATGCGGAACCTCTGATTTTCTTGTCCTGGTTATTCTAGGATTTCTCAGTGATTAAAGCCCTACTTTGGGTGAAGACTTTTGACGAATCTTTACTTGAATTGGTGAGTGTACCATCCCCCTTAAATTGGTGCTTATCTGATTCAACTGTACTTGCAACTTGATTATCTGTGACTTTGTATACTTCGTATGAAACGAGGGTGTACTTTATCACACTCGTTTCTCTCATCTGGTTATTCTGGTTCCTGTATACTGTATAAATCTGTATCTGTTCTCTGTACCTGTTAACTGTACCTGTTTTCTGTATTTTTGATGTCGTTTGGAGAATTAAATCCAACGACCTTTCTGTTACCTCTGAGCTCAAATCCTGTAGCTAGTTATTCGAGTCGAGCCGGTAAAGGCCTGGTCGATTAGATGACGAACCGCAGTAGTCTGTTTCTGAGAAATCCTTGGGTAATTGAGACTCTGGATTTTTGGTATACTCGAGTATTACACCCTCTGTTCGGTTGAGGTGTTCGGGCCCGGTAAGGGGTATGTTTGGTGGACGGAATCGGTGTGAAAGTGGTGCTCTACTGGACGGGTTACTTTATTTGAAAGTTGACGGGGTGTCGACTACTATTTTGATCAAGCTCCGGTGAAGCAATGGGAACTTTGGCTCCTGAGAGCCACCTGTATCCTTTCTCTTGGAAATGATTATTTATTTCCCTATCTGGTGTGTATAACTGCATGATTGATACGTGAAATGCCATGATTCATGACTACTTGTACTTATGGTACCTCATTGAGCGTAAGCTCACCCCTTCCCGTTATTTTTGTTTTCCTTACAGGAAACAACACTTTTGAACCGTGATTTGGAAGAAAGGGTTGAGCTAGTGTAAATGTTCTTTTGTTACACACTTTTGTAATCAAAACCCTAATTTTACTTCGAACAAGTATTTCCTTTGACTTGTAAAGTTCCAACGTATGTATATAAGTAATTATTCTTGTTTTCCCCGTATAATTGTTGAGGAATGTATGCCTATGTGTTCTTGATTTGGTAAGCTCCGATTGTTGGGTTTCTTTGGGTTCGATCGCGCGTAAGTTAGGGTTTGTGTGATTCGACTTCGTAGTCCTGGCGAGAGCTGGGCAGGCGGTCTGCCAAACCCTTTGGTTCGCCTTAGGGGAAGGTGGGGCTGTTACAAGCTTGCATCAAGTTGAGTGAGTAAAGAGTAACGACGTGATAACGCATCAGCAACAACATTAGTTTTCCCAACTTTGTACTTAATCACATAAGGGAATGTTTCAATAAATGCAATCCACCTAACATGACGCTTATTCAACTTGTGTTGTGACTTAATGTGCTTAAGCGATTCATGGTCAGTGTGTATAACAAATTCCCTTGGTCTCAAATAATGTTTCCAAGTCTCTAAAGCACGAATTAAGGCATACAACTCTTTATCATAGTGGAATAGTTCAAAGCTGCCCCATTGAGTTTTTTAAAGTATGCAATTGGTTTGCCCTCTTGCATTAAGACAGCTCCTATACCCACCCAGATGCATCACACTCTATTTCAAACATCTTATCAAAGCATGGTAATGCAAGTAATGGTGCGTGTGTGAGTTGGTGTTTAAGCATTTGGAAAGCACGTTCTTGAGCATCACCCACAAATGGCTCATTTTTCTTAATTACAGCAGTTAAAGGTGCAGCAATGGTACTGAAATCTTTAACAAATCGCCTATAAAAACTAGCAAGACCATGAAAGCTGCGTACCTCACCCACCGTGCTTGGAGTAGGCCATTCTCGAATTGCTTTGACCTTCTCCTCGTCCACTTTGATTCCCTGAACAGGGAGCACTTCTTAAGGTTAGCATAGAGTTTTTCCCTTCGAAGTACTTCAAGAACAAGTTTCACATGCTCAACATGCTCATCTAGGCTCCTACTATAAATCAGGATGTCATCAAAATATACAACTACAAACTTTCCTAGAAATGGACGAAGTACATGGTTCATTAACCTCATGAACGTACTAGGTGCGTTAGTTAGACCAAATGGCATAACTAACCACTCATACAATCCATGTTTGGTTTTAAAGGCCGTTTTCCATTCATCTCCCTCTTTCATCCTAATTTGATGATAACCGCTTTTTAGATCAATTTTAGTGAAAATCACAGCACCATATAGCTCATCTAACATATCATCAAGTCTAGGAATAGGGTGACGATATTTTACCGTTATTGCATTGACGGCCCTACAGTCAGTGCACATTCGCCAACTTCCATCCTTTTTAGGCACCAAGATGACGGGAACCGCGCACGGACTCAAGCTTTCCCGCGCCCATCCTTTTGTTAGGAGCTCTTCGATTTGGCGTTGGAGCTCTTTTGTTTCATCTGGTCCCATTTTGTAGGCTGGTCTGTTAGGAAGTGGGGCACCTGGAACCAAGTCGATTTGATGCTCAATTCCCCTTATTGGTGGTAGTCCATTTGGAATCTCATCGGGGAAGACATCATCATAATCCTGCAAGAGGGAGACAATACTAGGTGGTAAAGTGTTAGTAAGATCACTTGTAATAACCAACACCTCTTTGCACAAGAGTACAAAGATAGGTGTATTAACACTCAAGGCTTTTCTTACTACATTGGCTTTTATCAGTAGATTTTGCCTTTTCTCTTTCTTTTCCATTTTGGTCGGCTCACCATGTGCCTTTTTCCTCTCAATTTTCTCGGCCTTATCATTTTCTTTTGAGCTCTCGGCTTTTTCCATCTTTTTCTTTTCATTCTCGTGCTCACTTTCCTTTATCAAGCTTTCTTGATCTTCACGAACTTGGCTAGGAGTAAGTGGCACTAGAACAATCCTCTTCGCGCCTTGTTTGAAGGAGTATTTATTGGTAACGCCATCGAATGTGACTCCCTTGTCAAATTGCCACGGCCTCCCCAATAATATGTGGCATGCTTGCATAGGGACCACGTCGCATAACACCATGTCCTCATACTTCCCAATTTGGAAAGGTACTTGGACTTGCTTGGTGACACGAACATCCCCACTATCGTTCAACCATTGCAAACGATAAGGTGTTGGATGGCGTAGAGTGGGTAGTGCTAGTTTCTCCACCATCAAGGCACTAGCAACATTAGCACAACTTCCCCCATCGATGATCAAGCTACATACCTTTCCTTTGATATAGCATCGGGTGTAGAAATGTTCTCCCTTTGTGCATGGTCGGCGGTTTTGACTTGGGTTGCTAAGGCTCGTCTAACAACGAGTCCAACTCGCTCGTTGACGGGCAATGCTTCCTCTTCTTCTTCTTCTTCCTCAAGTGATGGCAACTCCTCTTTTTCATCTCATCGTCGGTGAGAAACTCCCCATTTGGTAAAATGATCATAGTGCGTTGGTTTGGGCATTGACTAGCGATGTGCCCTCGGCCTTGGCACTTGAAACATTTGGTATCTCGGTTTCGCCCCATGCTCGACTCAATGGCAGTCCTTGGTGTTGCCTTAGACTCCCATTTAGTCATTTCCGGCCTTGGTCTTGATGGCGTAGAGCTACTCGGCCCTTTGTCTTCCTTCCTTGGTGGTGTAGTTCGAGGGTAAGAGGGTGAGAAGTTGGTGTAACTTCTAGGCTGACCCCTCCTCTTTAATCCTCCTCTCAATCTTGATGGCTTTCTCCACCAAGTCACCAAGCTCCACATAATGGTGTAATTCCACTTGCTCGGCGATTTCGGTCCTTAATCCGTTCAAGAAGCGCGCCATTGTCGCTTCTCGATCCTCTGTGATATCGGCTCGCAACATAAGTACCTCCATCTCCTTATGGTAGTCTCGACACTTCGAGCTCCTTGACTGAGGGCTTGAAGCTTTTGGTACAAGTCACGGTAGTAGTGACTTGGTACGAAACGCTTCCTCATTAGTCGTCTCAATTCGGTCCAAGTTTGTACGGCGGGTTCACCACTCCTCCTTCGACTAGTGGAGAGTTGATCCCACCACACAACGGCGTAGTCGGTGAATTCGACCACGGCCAACTTGACCTTTTGCTCCTCCGAGTAGGCATTGCAATCGAAGGCAAGTTCAATCCGCTTCTCCCACTCCAAGTATGTATCGGGGTCCGATCGTCCTTGGAAGGGAGGAATTTTCACTTTTATGCCCGGAATGTGGTCACTTGTTGGTCTATTTTCTCGCTTGGATCTCCGTTGGTAAGGCTCATAGTCGTGGTCCGAGTTAGAGTCGCTAGACTCGTGCGCATGTATCCTACCACGGCTGCCTTTGGAACCTCCTTGGGACAACTCCAAACTATCGATGCGTTGGTGCATCAATTCAAGTTTTTGGTCCATCATGCGTCCCAATTCGCTTTTTATTGCCTCTGTGAAAAGTTTAAGATCAAAAACTTGGGAGCTCGCTCCTCCCTCGTTAGCCATGGTGAAGTAGAAGGTATGAAAATAATAATGGAAAGAAGCAAAGTTTACCTCACACACTTCCTCACGTGTATACGCTCGCTCTCGTGTATAATCACTCTAATGACCTCACCAAGGTGTTTTCAAGGCTCCTCGGTTAACTCCTTGAAGAAGTTAGAACTCCTTCTAGAGTTGTTCAACTTACCAACCAAGGTCACAAAATTCGTAGCAATTGGACGGACAAGATGAAAGGACTGACCAAGAATAAATGACAACTCAAGGCTGAATTTTATGAAGCCTAGATACGACGCTATTGACTCTTGCTTGCTGGAATTTCGTTTTGCTATTGCCTTTGGGTTCGGGCTGGTGGTTTTTATGGAGTATTGGTGCTGTTTTGGGATGTTTAAAAGGTAGGTTGTCTTAGCCCTTGATGGTAAACTAATTCGGTTCACAAGGTCTTGTAACCGAAGTGGAGATCAAGTGCTAAGGGTGGCGGCTGTTTTAGGGTGTAGTGCGGCTGTTTGGGTTTGCTTTGGGGATACACGGGCTTGGGAGAGTGGTTTGGGTCTGATGTGGGAAGGTTGGGGGTGTTTTAGGAAGGGTTGGATTTGGGTTTTCTTCTTGGTTTTCTTGGCTGACTTCAATCCCAATAGGTTTAGGATTAGAATTAGATCAAGAATTGAACTTGTTTCCAAGTAGAAGACTTAGAGCCGAGGCTTTCTTTCTTTCTTTTTTTTCGTTTTTTTTTTCTTTTTTTTCTTTCTTTCTTTGCGGCTCTCTAATCTATTTGTTCAAGAACTCAGATTCAGTCCCAACAAATTGATTTTTCGGATCAAAGTGCAAGCTTGCCAAGAAAATAAAAGTTCTCTTCCCAAGTTTCAAGAACCCTCGATCAAGAATCACCAAATCAGTCTTGGTTGATCCAAGAACTTCAAGATTTTCGATCAAGAAGCTCAAGAACTACCCAAGTTAGGTTTTGGTATCCAAGATTTGCAAGATTCAACACAAAAGTTCAAGTTTCAAGGCAAAACAGATTCGGTAATTCAAGGAGAAAAAAATTCCAGCAAACGCGATTCAAGAACAATGGTACGCGACACCTTTTTTTCTTTTTTTTTTGACACCTTTTGCTGGGTTGTTTTCACAACCAAAGCAACACAGCAAACACTACAATCTGGACAAAAAATCAATAGGAAGTAGCGACTAAGATTTTGGACAGATTGCACACAAGAACACAATCCTACTTGAGACACAATAAGAGGAAACAAGGAACAAACCCTAGCGGCTGCAAATTGTTTTCGTTTCTGTTTTTTTTTTTATTGAACTAGACACAAAACACAAAAAGATAACACACAAATAGATTTTTGTGTTCGGATGAACAGTGCACGATGAACAGTATGCGAACAGTGACGTGAATAGTAATCGGTGAACAGTACCGATGAACAGTACCGATTTTTTTTTTTGACAAACACAAATAACCACAACAACAACGAGACACAAGAACACGATGCAATAAATCTGGAAAATTGCGGATAGCAAACTAAAACACGAAAACAGAATTTTTGGACTTGCTAGAATAAAACCCTAGCGACCTAACATGAATTGGCACGATAAACTTGACTCAAAATAAGGAAAAGGGATATAACGTGATACCTCTTAACTAGCTCTGATTACCAAACTGATACGAACGTCGCCAACCTTGTGACGAAACCCGTAAGAGAATTAGACTCAAGATCGACAAGAGGATACCAAGGTTGGAGCGGGATGACCTCAACCCGTTAATCACGTGGTTAACGAACTTTGGTTTTAAAGGTAGTAGACGCCACAATCTAGTGCGATTCTAGATTGATAAGTCACGAACACTTAGAGAAATTCGAAGATATTCAAGAAGCCTTGGAGGAACCAAGAAAACTCTCAAAATTGTATTGTATTGATTGAATGTTGAATGAATAAAACATGACCCTAGGTAGGCTATTTATAGCCATACTGTGACAGCCCCACCTCTCCTAGGGCGAAACCCTAGGGTATCAGCGGACTGCCTGCCCAAGCTCTCGCCAGGACTCGGTCGATCAGAGAACTAGTAACTCAAAGCATTCAGTGGAATAACTTCAAAACACACGGTACAAACCCTAGAAAGTAAATAATCGGCACGCCAACTGTCCGATAATTAGAAATCTACTAAAAGTCTCACTTATACTCCATACGACAATTACATACACGAGTTCGAACTTAAGAGATTCGAACTTAACAAGAGTCGCGAGTAGAATTCTCTTAAACAAAAGGTTACCAAGTTCAAATAGAATACAACTAAGAAAGCTTTTGAGCAAAAGTTCGTCCCAGATCTGTTAAGGAAAACAAAGGGAGTGGGGTGGAGCTATAGCCCAGTGAGGTTCCAAGCAAAACAAGTAAGCACATAGCCAAATAAGAGTATAAAATAACCAAGTAAACATCGAGTAATACAATAACAATTTAATCACAGTGCAATTCAAGGATACGGGTGGCTTCCAAAAGCCAAACTCCCTTCAGCTTGATCATACCAGGGTCCGTTGACTCTCCGTCAACGTTTGCATTCATAGAATATACAGTCCGTAAGAACACCACTTTCTCCAATCTCCGTCCACCGATCAACCCCTACTGGGCCCCGCACTCCATAAACAGTAGTTAGGTAATACTCGAGTATTACCAGTTTCCAGTGAACAGTAGATAGTCCCCAAGATTTATCGGTCGTGTCGACCAAGCCCTTGCTGGCTCGATCCAACCGACTCACCTATGAGGTTGGGTACCCAAACAGTAGCAGTAGTTGATGGGGTAATCCCCAAGCAACTCCAAGTTACCAAACAGTAGCAGTAGTTGATGGGTATCACCCAAACAACTCAAGTACCAAACAGTAGCAGTAGTTGATGGGTATCACCCAAACAACTCAAGTACCAAACAGTAGCAGTAGTTGATGGGCATCACCCAAACAACTCAAGTACAGTCACATATAGAGAATCATATCTCATACAGTCATATATAAAGAGTATATCTCATAATAACAGTAATCAGAGCCACAGTGAAAAATGGAAGACCGAGTGCGATAAGTACACCCTCGTCTCCATTTCATTAAAAACAAGGTTTGGCTCGAGCTAGTGGCAGTTCAAACAATCAGTTAGTTCACATAAGCAAGGTAACAGGTAGTGGAACACTCACCTGGTAAGCAAAGTAGCAGTCACGTTCAAGTCATGCGATTACGTTCACCGTCGTTTTCCCCTCCTAGGGTAACGAGTGAAATCGTTAATAAACTAGGTTTAATTTCAAGTTAAAAAAAGAGCTCATTAGGTGACTAAGTGAGTGATTTAAATCTACTCAATTCACCCTAAGATTTAGGCCCAAAATGCCAGTAAAAGTTCATGAATAAACAAGTTTAACAAAGTGTAAGAGAGTTGGTTAAAAAAGAAAGTTTCATTCAAGCCTTAAAAGTTTCTCGCGGGTATCAGTCGTGCCCGTGCAGTCCTGGTAAAAACGGCTATAACTCACTGTAGGAAGGTCGGAATTAAGGTGCCGTCAGCGGCGTTTGGAAACTAGACTCGAAGGGATTTCCAACGGTATCTCACACACTTTCTAGTTCGGCTCCTAGAAGAAACAGGTAGCTCAGGAAGTTGGGCTGATTTTGCCAACCTGGATCAGTCTCAAACTCTTACTTGTGCACACCAATTCCTCATGCTAACCTCATTTTGTTTTGGTTCAAATTCACCCAACTCAGTCCTCTACTAAATCATATACAGGGCTTAAATCATTTGGTATCGTTTGAGCTCAAAATACAACACATAAACATGCACAAGGGTTCCATAATAAGCTAGTCATCTAGCAAAACCCAAACCAGTCCACTAATGGTCCTTCTAGCCATTTTGCTTGTTCCAAATTCATTTCAATTCCACCACATGAACTTAACCATCTCTAACCAAGTTGTTTTAGGCATGCTTAAGGTGTAATTAAACCACAAAAATCAAGGAGAAACTCTTCCTTCAAAGGCCGGTCAGCCATGGCACAAAAAACAGTCCACAGTTTCCCCAATCATGTCACCAACCTTTATCTTCTAATGATTCTCACTTGAATCACATGTCAAGCATAGATCTAACTTAAAAGAGGTTTAAAACATGTAAGTCCATCATAAACAACCATGAACAAAGGGTAAACATTTCATCAAACCACTTGGTGTGCAATACTTTTTATCAAACACTTGGCAGGCATACAATGGCAGATTTGACATCCCATAGTATTTTAGTCATAACTGGAGTTGTGTTTTATGGATTAGGGCAAACCTTATACCATTTCGAAGCTAAGACAGAGCTCTACAATTCTTATGAAGACACCTCAACCCAGTTCTCAACCTAACCTAGTCAAATTTCCCCAACAGTCTCAGATGTTTCCAGTTCGCAGCTCACTGTGAACTTTGACTAACAGTACTGATTTATTCAATCATATCTCAAACTCACAACAGCTCCGATTCAGGTGATTCCAAAGCCATTTGAAAGATAAGATGCAAGGCTACAATGTTAAGAAGGCATCAAAAGCTAAATCGTTGTATTCCTGGTCAAAATGACCAATTACAGAGGCAAAATATCAGTTCGGACAGAAACAGGGCATCAGGGGCATTTTGGTCATTTCACCAGATATCTTGCTCCGATTGAGCTGAAAAATTTGTAGGAATATTCTACACTCAATTCTCTACAACTTTCATGTTTTGTGTAAAAGCTAGTTTGGCCATTATCATGGTCGAACATGCAGTTGAAGTAGGTACAGAAACTGAAATCAAGCTGGAAAAATTTCAGCTTACTTCAAGAGATTAACTCCAAATCACAACCAATCAAACTTGTAGTTTTGCTATTAAACTTCAAGTACATGCTAAAACACCATAAAAACCAAGATTTAAGGATTGTTTACCTTTCTTATTAAGGAGCTTGGACCACCAAATCAACCAACCAAATGAAGCCTTGAAGCTTGAATCTAACACCAAGATTAGAAGGGAAAAACTTCCACTAAGATGCAATCTTTCTCTTGGATTTTATTTTGCTCTAAGTTGCTAGTGTTTGAAAGCCTGAAATTTTGGAGCTCTCTCTCTTCTTTTTCTTGTCCAGAATTTCGGCCATAAGGGGATTTATAAGAGGGCCAAAAGTGTTTTAAAAAGTTAGCTAACCTTGGTCAAACAAAAGCTTGGTTAGGGTTTTGCCACATGGCTCAATTCTTGTCCATAATCCCTCTTAATCTTTTGACTAATGCTAATTCCACCCAACCAAGTGTACCAATACTTAATTAAACCCCCTCACTTATCATTTAAAGTCCTCATCCAAATTCAAAGCCACTTGGAAACAAATAGTTGGTGGATTATTGAAAATCAACTCAAGTAAATGTTTTTCTTCAAGTAAAAAGGAATGAAATGGAATGTATGAAAAATGTTGCAATACATGGGAAATGTTCATGCAAGGGTATATAGTAAGTGGTCTAGATCTTAGAATAAAGTATGTATTTAGGAAAAATTAGGGTTTCAAGTGAGGGTTCTCACACATACAAGTAAGAAACCTAAAGTGAATTGGAAAAGGCTAAACATGACAAAAGGTTCCTCCATTTTAGGACCTTTAGGATCGGCTCCTTTATTGTAGCAAGCTGGCCGATTTTATTCTTTAATAAAATGACTAAACAAGACTCCAAGCTAACTAATTAGGAAGCCTTCAATCGTGGTCCTTCTTGACTCGAACAACATGGACAACCTTCAATCCTTCATGTTCAAGTCCCTCAATGACCTTGGGGACAATTTCTTGTCTTTGCACCTCACGAACAAGCCCTTGGAGGTCCTCACGCATCTTCTTAGCACGTGCTCGTGTCACGGGTCCTAGAGGTTACTCGAACTATGCTCAATGGTGTCTCTTGGTTCATATCATACATGGTTCATCAACCTCATGAATGTACTATGTGCATTAGTTAGACCGAACGACATAACTAACCACTCGTACAAGGCCATGTTTGGTCTTAAAGGCTATTTTCCATTCGTCTCCCTCTTTCATCCTAATTTGATGGTAATCCCCTTTTTAAATCAATTTTTTGTAAAGATAACAGCACCATATAGCTCATCTAGCATATCATCAAGTCTAGGAATAGGGTGACGATATTTTACCGTTATTGCATTCACAGCCCTACAGTCGGTGCACATTCGCCAACTTTCATCTTTTTTAGGCACCAAGATGATGGGAACCGCGCACGGGACTCAAGCTTTCCCGCGCCCATCCTTTGGTTAGGAGCTCATCGATTTGGCGTTGCAGCTCCTTGGTCTCATCTGGTCCCATTTTGTAGGCTGGTTTGTTAGGAAGTGGGACGCCTGAACCGGGTCGATTTGATGCTCAATTCCCCTTATTGGTAGTAGTCCATTTGGGATCTCATCGGGGAAGACATCTTTGTATTCCTGCAAGAGAGAGACAATGCTAGATGGTAAAGTATTAGTTAAAATCACTTGTAATAACCAACACCTCTTTGCACAAAAGTACAAAGATAGGTGTATTAACACTCAAAACTTTTCTTACTACATTGGCTTTTATCAATAGGTTTGCCTTCTCTCTTTTCTTTCCTCTTTGGCCGACTCACCATATGCCTTTTTCCTCTCAATTTTCTCGGCCTTATCATTTTCTTTTGAGCTCTCGGCTTTTTCTATCTTTTTCTTCTCATTCTCGAGCTCACTCTCCTTGATCAAGCTTTCTTGATCTTCACGGACTTGGCTCGGAGTGAGGGGCACAAGAACAATCCTCTTGTCGCCTTGCTTGAAGGAGTATTTGTTTGTAATGCCATCGAATGTAACTCCTTTGTCAAATTGCCACGGTCTCCCCAATAATATGTGGCATGCTTGCATTGGGACCACGTCGCATAGTACCACGTCCTCATACTTCCCAATTCAGAAAGGTACTTGGACTTGTTTGGCGACACGAACATCCCCACTATCGTTTAACCATTGCAAATGATAAGGTGTTGGATGTCGTAGAGTGGGTAGTGCTAGTTTCTCCACCATCAAGGCACTAGCGACATTAGCACAACTACCTCCATCTATGATTAAGCTACACACCTTGCCTTTGATATAGCAACAGGTGTAGAAAATGTTCTCCCTTTGTGCATTGTCGGCGGCTTTCACTTGAGTTGCTAAGGCTCGTCTAATAACGAGTCCAACTCGCTCATTGACGAGCAATGCTTCCTCTTCTTCCTCGAGTGATGGCATCTCCTCCTTTTCGTCCTCATCATCGGTGAGAAACTCACCTATTTGGCAAGATGATCATAGTGCGTTGGTTTGGGCATTGACTAGCAATGTGCCCTCGACCTTGGCACTTGAAACACTTGGTATGTCGATTTCGTCCCATGCCGACTCAAGGGTAGGCCTTGGTGTTGTCTTAGACTCCCACTTAGTCATGTCCGGCCTCGGTCTTGATGGGGTAGAACTACTCAGCCCTTTGTCTTCCTTCTTTGGCGGTGTAGTACGAGGATAAGAAGGGTTGAGAAGTTGGTGTAACTTCTAGGCTGACCCCTCCTCTTAATCCTCCTCTCAATCTTGATGGCTTTCTCCACCAAGTCCCTAAGCTCCACATAGTGGGGTAACTCCACTTTGTTCAGCGATTTCGGGCCTTGATCCGTTCAAGAAGCGCGCCATTGTCACTTCTCGATCTCGTAATGTCCGCCCGCAGCATGAGTATCTCCATTTCCTTGTGATAGTCCTCGACACTTCCAGGTCCTTGACTGAGGGTTTGAAGCTTTTGGTACAAGTCACGGTAGTAGTGAAACGCTTCCTCATTAGTCGTCTCAATTTGGTCCAAGTTTGCACGG
>JACYVW010000239.1:0-45512 GCA_023065735.1 Coffea humblotiana | reverse complement strand
TTTTGCTTATACAACTCACTGAAAAACTCGTGGTTGACCTTTCTGATCTCCTGTACTCTTTTTCATGGGAGTTATTGCATTGAAAATCAGAAAAGAGTTCATCATATAATTGTCATGTTGCTGAATATGATAATCTTCCTGTGGGTAATTTTTGGTCAAATTTCTATGCTGACGGAAATTGTCGCCCTGATCTTTACCAGTAGTCTACAATTTTTCCGATTGGTACCCCATTTCTTAAAGTTACATTATGATAAATGCAGGCTCTCAATCGAGCTGGTGGTAAGTCCGGAAATAAAGGTGCTGAAGCAGCGCTCACAGCTGTAACTCAATTTCATTTTGTTGAGCTGCTTTCTTGTCTTTTCATTTTCTTGTCATTCTACTCCATGGAGCATAGTTATTAAACCCAACCCGGGAGGGAACCTGTGAACGAGGTGGGTCAACGGGTTACTGGTTCAACCAGTGGGTGAGTGGTTGAACCGGTGGGTTACTAAATCTTTTAAATATTATATTTCATAATTTTAAATATAAGATATATGATATAAATTGTAATAAATAATGTCATAGCAAAAGCTCATATAATTTAATTTGACATAAAATAATTAATTCATATAAGAATCAATAAAATATAAAGTTATTTAGTAATATACCAAACTTCAAGTATAAAATTTTATCTATGTTTAGTGTAATTATCTAACTTATTTACAAATTTTAAGTGCAAAAAATTATTAAAAATAATAGTTGTCTTTAAAATGAATTATGTAATATGTTATTTTTTAAGTCCATTTTATAACTTAATAGAGTATGGGGGTCATAAATTTTTATTAAAAGATTCCATTTTATAACCGCCGATCCGTTGACTAGTTAACGATTTAATTGTTTAAACGATCTAATTTGAAACCCAGCCCGGTTCAATGTCCGGATCACTGGTTTGACCGGTTTCGATTTGACCGTCGGGTCGGGTCGGGTTTAATAACTATGCCATGGAGTATTTATTTGCTGGCAAATTGTTTGCTGTGTGAATAGTATCTGATTTGTGTTCCGTTTAAATCAAATGTCATCAATAAAGAACCTTTTCTGTTTTTCTTTTTGGTTTGGTTGCATTGGAAAGGGGTGATCTGATAAGTTTCTCCATCTCTGCTGGGTTTTGCCCTTGTAATTGGCCTTCTTTCAATATAATTTAGTATAATACAGCCAATAGGAATGCTTGGAAAGGGCCTTCTTACTTAAGCAGTGAGGTATCGATAATCCAAAATAAATTATTTTTTGAGTTAAAAATGGGAGTTAGAAGGGAAATAAGGGGTTGAACTCCATAACGACCATTGGTGGGTCTCTCTGTGATGCTGGTGGTTTCCCAACCAGAGTTTCTCAGCAGGACTCTAAAATATCTAGCTTTTATTAGTTCCGAGTTGTACCTAGTTTATGACAGTGCATGTAGTTGTCGGTAGGTTTCTAAATCAAATTCTGATTGATTGTTGCTCGTAATATTGTCCTTCTTCAGGTCATCATCTCATGAGTAAGAAACTCTTGCGGGAAGAGTCTGTTTTTCTGTCATAGCATATTTAATGGCATGATGTTCATTTTGCATCCTGGGTCTGACAAAATAATGAGTTGTGCCATATTTTAGAAATAAATGTTCCTGATCTGCATTTTCCTCTCTAAGAATGTCTATTCATGATCCGTACCAAGGATGAATTTGTTTCCTTGTTTGAGTTGTATTGCAGATTGAAATGGCTTCTTTGTTTGAACACCATCTGAAATTTTAGGAAGAAGGTGCTGTCGACCAACATTAGAGCTTTGTACTGTTGTAATTCTTCTCTTCTGAACCCTTCTCAGCAGGCAGAGTAGGATTCCTTGCTCCAAAGATTATGTGTTGTAATTCCCTGCATGCATTCAGTCGTGGGCTACATTGGGTTACATGGAATATTTGTTGGGATTTTTGTAAACCTTATATAACAGTTTCTTCTATACTCTCAGGCACTACGTTGGTTTCCAATTTGATGTTTGTAGGGATTTTTGTCAATTTGTAAACAAACTTGTTGGTGAAACCAGTGCCAGTTTCTTGTCAAGCTTGGTAACTTAAGTAGCAATCTAGTAGCATTGGGCAAGGTTATGTTGTCTCTTCGGGAAGTACCAATTTTGCTGCCCAATTTCACAGTTAAAATGTGAGTTTTATGGATTAAATGATTTAACAGCCTTTATAGAAAGAATCAAAATATAACTAACTACTGGAGTTGAATATAAATACAATGAAATCTGATGTGTCAAAGTCTATTTTATCTTCAATCAACTTGAAGATAACTAATTACATGTCTGAATTTTTCAATTATTTTTTAAAAATTGTTTCTATCAGGAAAGGGTATGATTAGGAGGCATATTTTCAACTTAATGTTGAACATATATAATAGTGAATGAACAAAGGGTGATATTCAATTCTGCAATATGGATAGTTTGTTAAACTGGTTCATATAGGTGAAGTATGCAAATAATTGATTTATTATGATATGTCTTACAAGTTTTCAAGTTCAAAATTCTGTTGGTAGTAACTTTTGTCTTGTGAATAAAATTGTCAAGATTTATTATGATATTTTGTTCTAGTTACCTTATCCCCTTCCTACTTCTTAAATCCCACTCTTTTCCTTCTTAAAAAAAATTAAAAAAAAGCTAATTAGTCCATTCACTTTTAGAAGAAAGCATTATTAACAAATTATTGTCATTACTACTACTAGAACTACCACTGCTACTGCTACTATAAAAGTATCATGAGTTTTGGTGCCTTTAAGGGCATTTTTGTGGTTTGAGTTTTTGTTATTCCAATTATCTATGTAAACATTTTTTTAAGAAAGGAAACAGGATAAAGAATAATTTGTCAACTTGTTAACTTTTAACCATTAAAATAAGGATTAACTTTTTATACACTTACAATGTGGTGATATTTTTTTATTATTAATAGTTTTGGATGTATGTCGCATGTATATTATTTGAATTTTAAATTGAATTTATGTTATTTTTAGAACAAGAGTTTGTTTTCAAAATAACTTTGTTTTGGAAAAATATTCCCATAGTGATATACTTTTAAATCATATTCCCATCATAACCTATTTAGTCGAGATAAGGCTTTTCAAACTTTCCTTTTTCCTCCCCATCACAAAAAAGCTTCCAATTTTTTTTATTAACAATACTTTTCTTTTTCTAAATTTGTCCAATAAGTGAATAAATAACTATTATCTTCTTAAAATTAATGTCGAACAAATCACCTATAAGAATCTATCACAAAAGCTATTCTATAAGGATGTATCTTAGTAAGAAGGGAGGAAAAAAGGGAAAAAGCCAATTGGAAAAAAAATTAATTGTATAAGGATATCTTACTAAGAAATGAGGAAAGAAAGGAAGAAGTCAACTAAAAAAGTAGGAAAAAATTATGGGATTTTTGTGGAGACATATTTGAAAAAAAAATTGAAAATCGTGTCTAAAATGCTTGATCAATGGACGTATTAAATTAGACAAAAAAATAATAACCACCATACTTCAAGTAATTTGTATGATCATATAATAATACGTACCACTATTAATGACAAAATATGAGTAACATGTATCCCAAATTTAAACTCTTTTTTGCTTGAAAAAAATTATTGTTCTTCTATCAATAGTAAAACAAATACAAATGATTTATACTATTGAAATTTTTGTAAAGGGAACACTAATTGGAAACACTGAAGCTTGGAATTATTATTGTACGAAGTACATTTGGTGCACCTCATATAATAAAATATATCTTGTAATGCCAGAAAAATAAAGAAGAGAATTGTAGACAATGAAATTTTAATTAATTCTTAAAATTATCATTGGTCTATAGATTATTTTTGTGGCTTATTTCTATCCAATCGAATATTGCCATATGTCATGTACACTTGGAAAATTTGATTATTAAATGGCCAATTATATTTCGCCACGTGTCAGTGGAGGTGTTCCAAATCAATTCAAATTGCAGGGATATCCACACCAACCAAATCATATCTACATGACTCGGAAATTTTTTGGATAAATATCTAAATATTTATTTCTTATCAAAGAGATAATATTTAGAGTTGTTTAATCCATATATATATCTCTTATATACTGCAATAGTTTGTCCAATCAAATGGTGCCACGTCACGTGTCCCTACAAGTTTGGCCAATCAAGGAATTACTTATTGGTAGTATCTCTTCATTAGTAAATACAAAATGAAGAAATAATATTTAAGTTGGCACAGTCCTAATATGACTGCATGTCTTGCAAAACAAGTAAAGTGGTATACAGGTCTTCAACCTCTACCTCATACCACAGCTATAAATAGGGATCTCTCTACCAAATCAAGGACACAGAGACACACATCAGGAGGCATCTCATACGCGCAAGTATTGAAGCTCCAAGCTACGAAGGTCTGGGTTTTCAAACTCTCCAAGTCTTCCATATATCAAGGCTTGAGTCTCCAAATATTTTCAAGTTCTTCAAATCTTCCATATCAAGATTTGAAGGAATCGGTGATTGATCCAAGTACAAGCTGCGAAGCCCTTGGATTGGCGTTCGAGGAGAAGAATCGAAGGAAAGCTCTCTATAAGTTGAGAAATTCCAGAAATTGTACCCACATATTTTCCTAAATTTATATATTAGACATTTGTCGTGTATTTCTTCTTCTTGTCGTTTTGCAGACTTGAAATTTTAATCGCGTACAAGAGTAAGAACAAATATAGGATATCTAGTAAACGTAGGAGTAGATATTTACATTCAACAACTTGAATTGAAAGTCCATGTGGCATCAAATATATTAGAAAGGGCATATTTTTCCAAATTGAGTTATCTTGGGAATATTTTTTTTGAACTGAATTATTTTAGCAAAAACTCCTTAGAATAATACCATAAAATAGATGCACGAATAATAGATTGTTAATAATACATGTACAAACTTTCTTTTTTATTAAATGTATAGAAACTTACATACAATAGGACAATAATAATTTGAAGAAATAAAGACTGGTTGTTTAACCACTTGAAATTCAATCTGGAAATTGGTAAGGTTACAGACGCTTTCAACAAATGATTTTGAACAAAGCAACTGGATGTGCCTTCTCAACCATATTTACAATTATTTGAAATTTTAAATGAACCTAAGTGAAAAGTTGACGTAGAGGTTGATCCCCCAAGGCCTTCTGCTGTAGCTTCATTTTGAGCCATCAATGAGTATTATCTGGAAAAGAAAGGACAAAAGCAAAACAAAAAAAGAAAAAAAAGACAAGACATAAATGGAATTCCAAACTCAAGAGTTTACAGTTGAATATTGTTAGAAATTTAGTGTTATATTTACTAGTTAATGACTTGCATTTTCTCAATTTAAAAAAAATCATTCTAAACTATTAATGAATATTTCATATTTTCATAATACATATGGCTCTGTTAACACTTGATTCATTATTAAGCATATGTCATATTCTACAAAGCTGGCTTTGTTTGTTGTAATTCTATAAGCAATAATTATTTGACTTCAAAGATGATAGATACGTAAAAAAAAGGTGTGAATAATCATACCTGAGCAGATTATTATTCATCAAAATATGTTAATTCGAGGAATGTGTGATATTTTTTTCCAGTCATCTTCTGTTTTATCAGAGTAACGATCCCTTAACTTGGGACAATATTTAGCATTCAAATTTTTGAGAGATGATATCTTGCTGAGAATGCCATGTGGTAGAGTTTCAAGCTTGTAACAACTATTAATCTTTAGCTCTTCCAAATGTGGCATGATAGAGACAACAACTTCATCATCATCTTCACTTAAGTCTTCCCAATTTGTCCAATTTTGGAAGTCACGAAAATGTAATTTTCTCAAATTCGGAAATGCCACTGCTTCAGCTGAGAATGATGACTCGGAGTCTGACGATGTATCAAGAGCATCACAACTATTCTCATGTAGTGCTTTTGTAACTCCGAAGAATTCCTTACCTAAACATTCCAGTTTTTCCACTTCCGCGAGCACAAGCTCTTCTAGGGAAGATAGCTTCCGCAACGCAAGCAAGGATGAGATGTTGTGGGGCCTAGCAATAACTAGCTTCGTCAAGTTATTGGCGCGAGACTTTGTCACAAGCCAACTTGGTAACTGGGTTCTTGGATAGCCAACTAGCGCAAGTAGTTCCAAGTTTGGAGGTGGTTGCATGGTTTCAATGCAACTTGGAGTTTCTATAAAGTGAGCCCCATCGCTAAAGATCAAAAACATTTCACGCATGTTGATTTTCTTGCCAAGTTTTGCACTCCCAAAATCTACTTCTCCTTCAATTTCAATGAGCAATATTTCCAGTTGGTTCAGACCCTTCAGAATTGCCAAATCATCAGAGTTGCTCCTGACGATGAACCTACTCAAAGTACAAAGTGACGTCAGCTTCCCGAGTCCTTGTGGAATTTGACGTAAATCATGGGTCATCTCATTGAAAAGGTGCCTCAAGTGTACAAGGCCTTCAATCCTTTCAGGAAGGCACGAAAGCTTTTCACAATAATTGATGATAAGAGTTTCCAGATAATATAGATCACAAATAGCTTCTGGCAGTGTAATGAAAGGATTATCACTTAAGTCCAAGTGCCGAAGATGAATCAACCTTCCGATCTCGGCTGGGATTTCAGCTAGCTCACAGTCACATAGAGCCAGAGTTCTCACACATTTCAAACTGCAGAATAGATTTTGGGGAACTACTACTCTTCCAATTTCAGAAAAAGTTAAAAAGCTCCTGAGCCGTCCAAAATCAACGACTCGAGAACTAAACATCTCCTCCTCAGTGCCTTTCAAAATTGTTAGATGACGTGGTCTTTCACTAGATGAATTTCTTCCAATTCCATCAAGTGCATGACATTCATTTTTTGTGAGAAATTGTGCAAAATCATGCACTATGTCATGCATCTTGCACTTCATATATTCAGGTAACCCATAGCGTGTCTCAGCTTTTTCTAATTCTTGAAAAAAGGAACGCATTGCCAAATTGTTGAAGTACTCACGGCCCACCAGCTCCAAGCGCTCACCTCTTCGTCTTGGGCCAACATAACCTTGTGCAATCCACAGCCTAATAAGCTTTTCTACATATATCTCATGATCTTTGGGAAAGACAGCACAATAGGAGAAGCAACGTTTCAGCTCCGGGGACAACTCGTTATAGCTTAAATACAAATGAGGGAAAAGTTTCTGCTCCGGGGACAACTCTTCCTCCAATTGCCATATCTCACTGTCCAAAACATTCTGCCATTGTTGTACGGTATCTTTGAACCGTAACAAGCTTCCCATAGTCTTTGCAGCAAGTGGCAACCCCTTGCACTTTTCCGCAATTTTCTGCCCAATTCTTTCCACCTTCTTGTACAAGTCCCCTGATTTTCTAGCAAATGCTATCCTTTGCATTATTAGCCAACAATCAGAGTCAGACATTCGGGTCATTTGGTGAGTATCAGTCGATCCCACCACTGTGGCCACTCTATGACTCCTTGTTGTCACCAATATTACACTTCCGGGAGCCCCATCCTTGAGAGAGTTTTGGAAAGGCCTCCACTTTGAGTCATCCTCTGTCCAGACATCATCTAGGACAAGAAGGAATCTCTTACAGGAAAAAGTTTCTTTTATACGTTGGATCAACGGATCCAACTCTGCTTCATGAGAACTTTTTCCAAGATTCTCAAGGATAGCTTTCGCGACCCTATTCTGGTCGAAAGGATCTGATACGCAGATCCAATTTCTAAGTTCAAAGTGGTTCTGCACTTTATCATTATTGAAGAGCAGCTGGGCAAGTGTGGTCTTTCCACTACCCCCGGCCCCTACTACAGAAATAATTTGAACCCCATCTCTTCCTTGACTACTACTCTTGGGCAAAATTTGGTCAAGAACCTTCTCCATATCAACTGCTCGGCCATAGACCTCTGATTCGTCTATGCTTGAGGTAGTCATAATTCGCTTAAAATCTTGAGAATCAGGAATCCCCACATTTAAAATAAAATTGAATTGATCTGCCTCTTTCAAAGTTAATTCTAGCTGTTCGTTTATTTTCTTTATTTTCTGAGCTATATCACTACGCACCAGAACCTGTTTGAGACAAGAACAAAGGGATGGGATGAGGGAACGAACCTTGATCCACAATGTTGGCTGCATTCTGGCATTCTGGTGAGTTCGTTCATTCTTTGCTCTGTGAATCTTGAAGTTCCATTCGTCCAGCACATCATCCATCTCATATGTTATGTCCTCAAGCTTTTCTAGCCAAATTCCAACACTTCTGTCCTTCAGCCTTCGTCTCTCTGCATCATGCAACACATTTTCAATGGTTGCCAACTTAGAGGAGATATTTGCCACCTCCTCTTCAACCCCCATCACCAGGTTGACCTTCTCCCCAAGCTGCTTCATGAGAGCATCACTCAATTGATCAATTATCTTTGGAACAATCAATTCAGCCATTGTTTATTGTTGTTAGCTGAGAATTTGTGTATTTCAAAGTGGAAAACTGTTTGTTTGTTTAGAATTAGAAACAACAAATATGTCCAGGCATTTATAGATTGGATGGCATAAAAAATTCCTTACTTTGATGCACACTCAATTAAAGAATAAAGCATTCCTTATTCTAGTGTTTGGAATCAGAAAACATTGACGTTAACCTTGCACACAAGAATAAAGAGAGAAGCAAAGTTGTGTATCCTCTTTTTTGTTGTTGAATTAATTGAAAAGCGTAAAACATGTGAAAAGCGTAAAACGAATTGCCAGTTTTTTTAATACAAAGATTATTTGAGGCAGCAAGTGTCAATTTTCCCAAATGAAATGAAATTAAATCTAAAAAGCGACTAAAATGTAACATGCGATTATTATCGTTATCTTTTTCTTTTTTCTTTCAGATAATGCGATTTGTCATAAAGTATCTATTCTATACTCTATAGCTAATCTATAAAAGGGACATATACCCATAGCATTAAAGGGTTCCTTTTGTTTTTATTTGTTAACAATTTCTTTTTAAACATTTTAACAAGGACTCATTGGATACTCTAACCTCTTGTTTCATGCGCTGGAATGCTCATAATGGTAGGTAAAAAAATTTGTCATTCTAGAGTGTCTAGTACACAAGTTAGAGTGGAATGCACATTTTTTTTCCCAATATTTATTATAATCAATATTTAAATGTCAAAATAGAATATAATTAATATAAATTTGACTTAGTTACCCATGATTAATTTATAGGACATATTATGCTTTATTACTTTTGTTTTATTTGTTCTACTATAATATATGTTGATTTACATGGAATTTTGACATTTTTAGAATAATTGAAGATTGGTATTAAAATTTTTCAATTGTAATACTTGATTCATTCTACCATATAAATTTTTATGCTAAAACTGACAATTGCTTAGGATTTCCATGCAGCAAAAGCAGCTTGAGGGTTTTACATGTATATATATAAATATATATATATATTTCTTTCTTAACGATTCCATGTCACTGCTAAACTTTTTCTTTTTTCTTTTTTTCAATTTGAAGATAAAAATTTAGAAGCTAACTTTGGATTACTTACTATGCTTTGCAGCAAAGCAATTCTTTGTCGACTTTGATACTGTGCAAGAATATGTAACTGACTTAGATGAATATTTCAACCGTGCATTCAAGGTTTCCCTCTTATATGAATTTGCTTGAACCATAATCACAGAATCACTTGCATGATTTTCAAACAAATTTCTGAGCTACAGAAATGAGATGGAGGGATTTTCTGAGCTACCATAACCATTAAAGTATTCATTTCCTATTGAACAATGAAGGGATTTTCTTCTGGCCTTCTTTTTACTATTCTTTTCTCTTTTACCATATCCACGTTAATTTCATTGTTGCGTGCAACGCTAATAATCACATTTCACCTAAATATATGCTCATAAGACAGTTTCATCATGTACTAAATTCATCAGACAAGTTTAATGATCAATATTATGTCATGATTAATATTTATTTAGGTTAATTTAGACTATATATTTCTAATTTTAATGATCATTTAAAAAAATAAGCCTTACTCACAATTTAATTTGTGAGACAATGGATGAAATAGAATAAGTTTGGGTATTTATAGATTAAACAGCATAAAAAATTCCTTACTTTGATACACACTCAATTAACCAATACGTCATTCCTCTTGATCTATTTTAACAATTGATGTTCATATTCCAGTTGTTGAGAATCAAGCAGCATTGGCGTAAACCTTGCACACAAGAATAAAGGCAAAAGTAAGGTCGCGTATTTATCAATGATTCTTCTTAATCTATCCCATTTTTTTTGCAATTGAGTTAATTGAAAAGTGCAAAAATCTGATGAAAGTGTTGCCAATGACCACTTTGGGACTTGTTAGAAGGATCTTATTACACTTCAAATCAGGATTCTTATCCTCACAAGAACCACTGTTAGATTTGTGGAATGAAAAGTTTATTTGGTGCACCAAGTGTCAATTTTTCTAAATAAAGGGAAATGTGTGTCTATATATATATATATATATATATATATATATATATATTTCTTATTTTAATTAGAGTTATTTCTCACTCCTATATAACATGGCTAATTGAAAAGTATCTACGGATCAATTTGTTGCAATTTCTTGGGAGAATTCTCACCAAGAACTATTTGGTGTAATTAGCCTCGGAGGCCTTAGTTTAGTTGTTAAAATTAAAACCCCAAGAATTAGAGGTTTTGTGTTCTAATTTCCCTACCCCACCCCACTTCTTATATGTTCTTATATTAATTAGAGTTATTGCTCACTCCTACATAACATGGCTAATTGAAAAGTATTTATGGATCAGTTTGTTACAATTTCTTGGGAGAAATTCTCACCAAGAACTATTTGGTGTAATTAGCCTCAAAGGGCTTAGTCTAGTTGTTAAAATTGAGACTTCAAGAATTAGAGATCATGGGTTCTAATTTCCCTGCACCTCCCCATTTCTCCTGCTAAAAAAAACTAACTGGATTTAAGGGTTTAAACTTTTATTTTTTTTATGTCATTATTAAGCTTTTGCTGTTTTTGCTCCCTCCCTCCCTCCCTCCCTCCCTCTCTTAAATAAGCATCTAGCAATAATTGTGAGCCAACTTTTGCATTATTTATTATGTTTTGCAGCAAAGTAATTCTTTATTAGATTCGATACTTTAGATGAGATATGTAACTAACTTAGAAAATGTTACTATCTTGCATTCAAGATCTATCTATATTTGAATTTGCTTGAACCATATTCTTAGGATCGTTTGCAAAGTTTTCAAACAAAATTCTGAGGAGTTCAATGTATGAGATGGCTAACATCCACCCTAAAACAATTCTTTTCTTATTGAACAATGAAAGGATCTTCTTTTGGCCTTCTTTGGTCTATTCTTTTCTCCATTACCATTCTCAGGCAAATTTCAATTTTGCCGGCAAACCAATAACTTACATTTATTTTACGTCAATTTTTTTGGGCATTAAATCCACCATATAAATGTTGTCATAACTAATATTTGAGATTTTGACCGTACAATCAAGTACTAAAATAGTTGCATAAATAGTTTTAAATGTAATAATCTTTAGAAAAATTATTTTCCTTACCTACAACTTTTGTGTGTTAGGATACATTGGTAACATAACATGGTTGGGAGAATTGAGAGCTATTGAGCTTATTATGTTTGAAATTCCTCTCTCTTTTAGTTTATTATAATGCTTACAGATTTCTAGTGTCTTTTCTTTCAAGTTACATTACATTTTCAATACCCTAATTTGAATTCAAGTTTCTGTAGACATCAAATACTCTCCTTCAAGTTGCTTTCTGTTTTAAAGAGTTTTTAGTTATAATTTATCTCACAATATAAAGATTGATAAGCGTTTATTATATATGGTTATTAGTAGTATTTGGTGCGTGTTTTTAGTACAAATTAGAATGTTTTAGGATGTAACTCGCTCCTAGTCTTCTATATTTTGCAAGTTTTTATTTGAGCAACTTAATGTGTAAAAGTTGGTTATATTTGCAGAAATTGAGGTGAACTCTCAACGTTGGTTCAAGATGGATCCGATTCGAAGTCATTTAGCGCTTGATTCAACGGTAAATTGGAAAGTAGAAGAGCATCAAATACAAGTATTGATGGTGGAATGCATGAACAACAACATGAACATCTTGCATGAGGTATTAGTGATGAATTGGAGCAGAAAACAATCATGAATTCAAGTCAGAAGCCAATACACGACCTCAATACACGGGTTTAAGTCGCGTATTGAGGAGCAGCGTATTCTCCCCTATTTTTCTGCAACTTGTTCTGCAGCTTGTTCTATTTTCACACTGCTTTCCAGCTCAATTCTAGACAAGAATTTCGGCTGCACATGTTCAAGAGTGATTAGGGAAGAAAAAAAATGAGATTTATGTCTTGTTATTAACCACTTTTTGACTCTTCTAACAATACATATGCAAGAATCATTGACCGGGGGGAGGGGGAGTTCTAGGAAGTTCTTGCTAGTTTTGGTAGAATTTAGTTTTAGTCTTTTCTCATTCTCTCTAGCTAAAAAATTGTAAGAAAAACTTGGAAAATTCATTGTATCATTCATCTTGGTGAAGAAATAGAAGATTGGGAGGTTGTTTAACATCTTGGCTAAGTTTTCTCTATCTTTCTCTTTACATGTGATTCATTATGTTTGCATGTAATGAAGTTATGCTCTTTATTGTCTTTTATCACATGAGTAGCTAAATTTCTAGATTTAGGGAGTATATGAAACTTATGGCCATTTGATATGAGTTGAATATGATTTACACTTATTACATTTTGTATTAACTTGTTTATTTATACATGCTTATCGCTTGTTATTACTTGATCGACCAATAGCAAGTTTTTAGTTATTGTTATTCAATAAAAATTGATTATAATAATGGAACAACATAAATGAAGAAAATAAAAGTAGATCTAGTTATTCATCATGAGAATGGGAAAAACTAGTCTAGTCTAGGTCATTACATCATGAGAATAAGTTTTGGTAAATATGAAAATGAATTCCTAGCTAAATAAAAATAGTAATAAGAAGTAAATCTATTTACTTGTATCTTTGATGCCATAAGTGGACTCTATTTCCCTAAACTCAAGTATTTAGTGAAATTTCTCCATTGTTTACTTGTGAGTTATCTAGTTAATTTAGGTAGTTAGTTAGTATTGTGATTTTCATTGCTTTTATTGATAGCTAGTCTAAATAATAGAGTAAGTAAAGGACCTAATACTTGTAAAAGTTGCTCTTCATGAGATCGACTCGATTGATATCCTAAACTACTAATTGACCTGTATACTTGTAGTCAAACAGGTATATTTTGGATTAAACTTGCACTTATATTGAGAACCTGTCAAAGGTCAAAGAGCATGAAGTGAAGGAAGCTAACTGCGAAGCCAAAGAATCTTTCAATGTCTTTTAGGGATCATATTTTAATAAATGGTTTCATTTCCACATTTTCTGTTCTTTTGGTTTATTGTCACTATTTAATGTTTATTTATTTATTGTAAAAATAAAATTTTTCTAAAATTAGAAGCCAACTCTTGGACAATTATAACTGCCTTGAAGAATATACGTCTCGCACATTCAAGGTTTTCCTCTCATCCAAACTTGTTTAAAGAATAATCCTAGCTTTGTGATAGTTGTGCATATGATAATGTTTTTATCCCTAATGGATATGGGATTCCACCTTCTTGTAATTAGACTATTAGTAATTAGTATTGGTTTTCAAGAGGCTTAGATTAATTAAATAAATATATTTAAAGAGAAAAACCTATTTAGTAGTCTATTGACTAATTACTATTACTATTAGCCTATTATACAGTCTGAAACTGAAAGCTGGATCTTCTTTTGAAGAGGCTTAGATTAATTAAATAAATATATTTAAAGAAAAAAAACCTTTTTAGTAGTCTATTGACTAATTACTATTACTATTAGTCTATTATACAGTCTGAAACTGAAAGCTGGAATCCCTCTTCGAACACAATTATTGTTGAAGAACTTTTGTTTTATCTTTGTTATTTTCTCACTCTTTTTTTTATTCTCATTTATTTACCTTTTTTTAAATATAATTTTGTTATCTTTTTGCGAAATGGATCAAGTGCGGCACTTCATATCACCTACCCAATGGTCACTTAAACCTGAGGTCTATAGATCATAGCTCAAGGTCTTACGACTTGAGAATTAAGATTTGTTTATATTAACTTACAAGTTGTGACTAATTAATTTATATAGTTACTTGGAAAAGAGTAGAGTTGATTCATGTTTCTCTCCAAGTAAGACTTCTTGTCGTCATATCACATGTTCAATAAATATTGGGGGTTAAACACACTTTGCCCCTGAACTTTAGTAGTTGACACACTTTGTGACTTTCAATCTTAAATGTACACATTTTGCCCCCATAAAGGATAGTCAAAATTAAAAATGCATAAAAAGGGAGTGCAATAATGTTATTAATCTTTTATTTATGAGACTATTTATAACTTACTATTATTTCTATTCTTTATGACTCAATATTATTTCTCATTTATTACTAAAAAATTTGCATCTTCTCCACGATATCTGATAGGAAACACATTGGTTAATGAAATTGCTAATATTTTCTTGTGATTTTGGCCAAATATTGAATTATTAGATTGATTCTACTCATATTTGGCAATTGGTGTGAATTGTAGGAATATGCCAAGAAAAAAAAATAAAAAGTGGTTTAATGAAGATATTTCCAGCAGAAGACTCTTATCCTGTTCCACGTGGACACACCTAAGTCTAGCCCTTAAGTCTAGAGAGATCCAAATTCGCATGCGTTGCAGTTTCCTAGTTCAAGTCGAAGTCCTTAGAACCATGTTTCCTATTCCGAGATGATTGGTCTTTCGTCTTTCCGATTTGTATTAGGAAACAATTTAACTTATCTTTAGTTAATTTAAGGAATATCCTTTTCTTAGGAAAATTAGGATAGTAGTAGTAGTTTGGAAAGGCAGAAACGTGAGACAAGAGGAGTTGCTTCTTTGACTTTTAATAGGGACATCTTTGTTTAGGGAGATTATTATTAGTCTCGGCACAAAACAGAAATAAGTAGCCGCCGGTCTCTCTTCTTTTGTAGCGTTATTTCCAATGTTGTTAAACTCGGACCGATAGCGACTCGGCTAAACTACTGGATCAGGGGTCAACCGGTCAGATCAATTGAACCGTTTTCAAAAATTTGCTGACGTCAGTATGATATCATAATTATTTTACATTTTTATAAGTTTCAGAAATATTGAAATTAAGTTTTTAGTTATATTCGGCCAATCATATAAAATGTTCCAAAAATATTAGACTTGTAATCAAATATACAACTAATAATTATATATAAAAATGTAAATTCATGACTAAAGTATGTCCATTTTCCATAACTATTTGAAAAATTAAATTAAAACAAATTAATAAAAGTTGGAATCACTAATGCTAAATTGATAAGATAATGGGGATGAAACATCTTGATTTAGAGATCATTCATAAAAGTGAGTGATTTTGGTATTTACACTAAGTGGGTAGCGTTTTTATACTCCTATTAATAAATGAAAGTGTTAAAATTTAAGTAACTTAAATTATGCTTGGAAAAAACAAGAAAGAAAAGTTTGGGAATCGGGTCATTAGTTTAGCCGATTTTTGACGATTTTGATTGGTTTTGCGGTTTTGTACTACAAATCAACTCAGAAAGAAGGCTGGTTCACTGTCTCTACTGGTCCAGTCCGAATCAAACAACACTGGCTATTTCTTGATTAGAGAAATAGTTAACCAGCATACCTTAACTCTCGACACGGTACAGAAAAGCAAATTGTCATTGTTTGTTTGGCAGTTATAACTTGTTTGTTAAAAAATAGATGAAATAATTATTGCATCAATGAGCAGTTGTATGAACCACTTCTAAAGTTTTCTCCTTGGCTAGAGCTACATATTATTGATTAAATTTTAATTCTCTTCTGTTTTACTGTTTTTATTTAAGTTTGATTATTTATTTTAATTTCGAATTTCCAAACTCCCCCAATTAATTCTCACTTGAAAAGAAATGAATTTTTCCTAATATTTGAGGAGACGATCCTACTTACTATTGTACTTGATTATATATTTTGTGAATAAAATTTTATTATTACACAGGCTCGACAACTGTCACTATCTACTATACAAAAATATCAAATAGATGAAAGCTAAAAAATATTTGCATTTAGCTTATTATCCCTAAATTTTTTCTTGTTGGATTAATGTTCACTTTTATATATAATTTGTTCAATTCATTAGACTTTAAATCAAACAATACAGGTAAATAACACAGTAACAACAGTAAATTGAGTCAACAAACTTTTGAAAACTAAAGCGTAATGTTAAACTTGTTATACTTTAAAAAATAGTTTTTTATTATATTAGTCTATGTAAACTGTTAACAGAATATTATTCATCTTTTTTGCTTATCAAATTGGTCAAATAATAAATTCTTAATCAAAATTGTTAAAAAGGGCTGTTATGCATTGAATTTAGATTCGGAAAGTAGAGATTAAATCAAACTTCAATTTTTTTTGGCCGAAAAGGGTAACAATTGCGAATCACGAATAATGTCAACAACAAAAAGGCAATGTTGTCATAACACTCACATTTTCTTTCATGGAGTTAATTTTTTCAAGGCTGACTAGTCTCCATAGGGAATGAAGTGTATATTTTTAAGGATGGTAAATTGTGACTATCCCCAAAGCTCGAGGGGCAAAGTGTTACTGACCCTTGAGTCCATCAGTACTTCAATTCAATTGCTTATGTTTGTTTGCTGAATTTGTTTATTTTGGACAGAAATGTACCTGTTTGACAGGATACGAAATAATAATTAAGCTCAGGTGTTTGATGGAGGCTCAATTATTTCGGAAAAAAATAAATAGGTTGATAGTAAACTGGGAAAAAATGTTAAAAAAAAAAAAGTTGATAGTAAATTTCAGATTGACATTTTTCCTGTTTGAAACTGCACCATCTGGACAGAACGAATATTAATTTGGTGGATGTTAACATGAACTCTGTTTATCTCATCCTATTCTCATCCCATCCTAATTTGAATCTTTATGCATGAGTGTTGCAGTTATGAAATCAAATAAGGACACTAGATCTGCATTGGATTCAATTGTTACATGCTATGCAGAAAAACTGCCAAATCTTTCAGACAACCTTGGCAGTGAGGCATCTGATAAGGTGTGCCCTGTTGAAATTGACCTTGTACTTGAGACATAGTGCTGCACCTTAGTCTGGTATCAACTGCTGGGGCATACATATGATATTTGGTTTGCCATACACCATTTTGCAAGAATGGCATACAACGACATTTTGTTTGTATCAACCAAGATGAAACATAGAACTTTTCATCATTCTACATTGGACAATTATGACAGCCCCAATTTGCAGTACACCAGTATCCTTTGAAAGATTTCAAATATGTTCTTGGAGTGAGAAATTCTGTTACTCCCTTAAGTTGATAACTTTAAAGACACTTTCTACGTCAAACAGCACACTAAAATACTTGAAACAAATTCCAAATACAGATTTTAATAACTTCTCAGACATTTTAAGGACAATTAAAATGATCTACCAAGATTAAGGCATCTATATTCTAAAACCACATTCATCTTTTTAAAGTAATGATTTCACATGTCAACCCTTGTGACAAGGACCCAAACCCCAGGAAAATTGATCTGATCCATAATCGCTTTAGCATCTATATTTTCGATCTCAGTATGCCAAATCTACACCTTTCTCACTCAAAATCGTCTTCAACAATATAGGAACCTCGCTGTGGAACCAAAATAAAGTTGATCCACAACTCACGCCAGCTCCTCCTGACCATAGATCATCTTTATTTTTCAATCCAACAACATGCTAGTTTCCCAAGATTTGGTTAAAATCTAGTCCTAGATATCATGCCCATAGTCAGGGGAGCAAAGCTAGCTTTGAGCTACCTAAAGTTATGGTACCAATTTCTTACGGCCCAAACCTAACCCCTTCTTAGGCAACAGTTGAATGCCTTCCGAACTCTCATTAAAACTCACTAGTTCAATTATAAGTGTTTATTTGACATCTTTTTAGTGTGTTTGATTACTTAATTTTTGGTGTATTTTATTTTTTTAATAGTTAAATAACTAGGGTTCCAGTGAATGTCGAATTTTGTGATTCAAGTGTGAAAATTGCATTTCTACAGTTTTAAGTGGTTTAAACTTCATGTTTTTATAGACTTTAATAGTTTAATTGTCAAATGAAGTAAAGTAAGATGATATTTGCAAGATTATTAATGATTTAAAGTAAACATGACTTACAAATTGTTTAAAGTGTAAAATGCAAATAAGATCAAAAATAGAAAAGATTGGTTGCTCTAACACCTTCTGGTATTTCGGCTATAACATGAGTTACAAGTATTGAATTGAGATAATTATTGAACCATTTTGAAGATAAGAAAAAGGGTTGCATTTCTTATGAAACATAAAAATCCAGTTCATATCTTTTCATGGTCAAAATTCTGAAATACAGAAGTGCATTTTTACTATCAAAATCTGGAATAGGGTACTGACTAGTTAAGGATATTTCTATCATTTCTCAGTCTACAAAGATCTAATTGACATGATTCTTCATGCATTGGAAAGCAAATTCAATTATCTACAATTTCTTATTTTCTACAAGAGTTAGTTCGTCTTTTTGCATCAAGAAATTTATAGTTCAAATTAGTATAGAAACAAAGCAATTTCCATAATTATTAGAAAAGTGCAAACTTGCAGGGTAGGACAAATCACAGCCTAAAATGTAACCTACCCCATGTTTTCCATGACTCATTTTCATATTTTTGCTATATAACTTACTCTAACTTGCAGCCTATTTACACAAATTTTTGGACGACTTTTCTGAACAAAATTCGGTGGGAATTGCCCAAGAAATCATGGAAACTTGCAGAATCAACTTTTGACAATTTCAAGGAGCGATTTGCATCGACTTTAAAAAGTTGTTTGCAAGTTTCAATATTTTATAAATAGGCTTCTTATGAGCTTATTTTGGTTACTTTGGAGGCTAGAGAAACTACACAAAATGTAATCTTTCACTAAAAATTTTTAGTTCATTAGTGCAATATAGTTTAGCATAGTTACTTTCATCCAATCATTGTATATAGCTGGACGTATATGAAGTTGAGAATAAAGATGGAGAGTTTGGAATTCAAGTGATAAGGGTAACATCTCTTCTCTCAGTTTATTTCTTGTATTGATTTTTATGTTTAGTTATTAAATAAGTATGGATCTTGTTTTCTTGTCTTTCATGTTTATCTAGTTTGTAAACCTAGGGTGTGAATGGCCTTATATGATTGTTAAGTGAGTTTCTGATGGCCATTTGAGCTTATTTCTTGAGTGAGTTATTTAGGACCTTTGTTATAATAATCATTATTAATTGGCCATTAATTGTGATTACATAAAGGTGTTGTTTAATCAATGAACATTGTGATTCAATACTAGTGCATGAAATTGTTAAATTTGGGGAGTTAACTTACTAATGTAGGATTGCACCTTTGTGACTTGGGTGGCTTACTTCATATAATTTCATAGAATCTAATGAATCTATAGTTAGTTTCATATCATATTAGTAGACGTAGAGTAGGTATAAATATGGTTGGTATACTTGCAAAAGCGTGTATCACGTACATTTGAAAATTATACTATAACTAGTTAAGGTAATAATAATCATATAACTAATAATTTCACCTGCTAGAATAGTTAGGAATTCCATGACCCTAGGAGCTCTCTATCCTTAATTCTACTACTTTTATTCCATATTTGTAGTAAATTTAATTTCTTGTACTTGTGATAATCTAAATAATAAGAGCTAAAAACCTATAAAGCCCTAAACTATCATTGTTATTAAGTTTTGGCCCTTGATCTAAATGCTGTCTTTGATTGGCCTTTAAACAATTAAAAGTATATAGTTTTAAGGCTTTTGGTCATTTTAGAAATAAGTCAAGCCGGAATGAAAAGGCACTTTTGTCCAACTATAGTTGAAGCATTAGAACCAAAATTAAAGGGACATAATAATCTCTTTCTCTCACCAAGTTTATCTACTTCAATCAAAAGAGAGTTCTCTCTTGCAGCTGTAAGGTAGAAGAAGCGAGGAAGAAGATGCCAAGATCAAATCCAATACCTCCAATATGTGATTGTGGGTTGAATACCGATGTGAAAACACCATGGACTCTGTGGAACCCAGGTCCACGATATGCTGAATGCTTGCTTGTCCGCCGATCTGTAGCTTTCAATCAAAGATCTATCCCACGTAACCTTCAGTAGTTGTAATTGAACAATTAATCGACCATACTTCAAAAGCAACAACCAAAATTCCTAAAAGAAATGTCCGTTAACACAATTATTTCATCTCTGCCCTTGCTAGTATGTAAATAACAAGGCAGCTACCAAACTGAGGTGGGGAAAAAAAAAACACTTCGCATTAGTAAATTAGCACAGCAAAAATTAAGTGTGAGTGGAGTGCATAAATGATCATGAGAGCATTTCAAATTCTTTAATATGTTTAAAGAAAATACGAAAAGTGTTTTTTTTAATATGTAGTATTGAATATATTTGTAAATTGAAGAAATTATAAAACAAATTTAACAGGTTGAAAAAGGATAAACAGAAAAGGAAGTAGAAGTTCATCATATTCCCCCACAAACTTATTCCCTCAACTTCTCTCCCTTCTTCATTTTTAGCAAAAGAAAAATAGATGGGAAAACTCCTTTCATATATACACAGGGATAAGGTACAAATTATAATAAGAAAAATTCTTATTTCTAATTTCAAATTGTTTTTATCACATCAAACGTATGACCCTCCCTACAAAAATAGGAATTGCCAATACTCAGCTAACTGGAACTTCAATGCACCTATTTAGGAGGTCTCCGTTTTCTTACAATGGTTAACATCATAAAATCCTTGGCATCTCCAAAGTCTAAACATTCAATAAAGAAAGAAGTAAATTCATAGAGCAATTAAAAAAAATGAATTTCTATCGTTCCAAGAAATTCCTAGAACAATCTTTGCATTATACGTTTTGAATAATCTTTACATAAACAAGAGGATAGCACAAACTATTGCAAAGATCCAAATCAAATCAATTCAATGGGTGTCTAGAATTTGCAAATAAATTAAGAGTAAATGTTATATTCATCGACAGTGTATACACTATCACTGTTGGATCTATGATACATATTCAAAAATTAAATTTCAAATTCAAAATTTGCTTAGTTGTCATTCATCCAAAATTGACAGTGTACACACTGTCAATATAGAAAAAATTAATCCATAAATTTTGAACAAAATGAACTAGTTAATCACAAACTCAGAGAACGAATCTATCATACTTATTAACTGATTTTGATTAACATTGACTAAATAATAAGTATATATTCATTAACTGATTTTGATTAACGTTAACTAAATAATTAGTACTATTATGATTAATTTTAGCACTCATACTTTAGCAAGAAACCCACAAACCAAACGTCTCGTCAGATTATAACATGCAAAAATTCTACAACAAATCTTTTGTCTTACTTTCTATCTGTGTTAATTTCTGTCTCATTTTTTATTATATTACTATTTTTCTTTTGTAAACATCACATTTTAGTTCCTTTTTTTCGTTAAAATTCAATAACTATTAATTGAGCCCAAAGCCCAGATCCAAAGTCCAAAGCCCGAACCCTTTCCCGATACCCATGTAAGTATGTAACAAGTTATCCCTCCCTTCCTCCCCTGCTCCACTTCTGAGAAACAATCCACCAAGTTCAACAGTGTTCCCAGATGCTGATGATTTCAAGAATCAAATGGGTTCTTCAAAATCCCCGTTTCTGCCACCACCACCCCATCAAAAACCCATCTTTTCTCATGCAAACACCAGTAAAAAATCCTCGGTTTTTGGCTGCTAAACCCACAACCTAGTCATCAGCATTGCCAAATACGAAGCTTGAAAGCAGAAGCTACTTCTGCTGCTGCTTATTCTTCTTCTGGTGAAATTCACGTGATCGTGGGACCCATGTTTGCCGGAAAAACTTCCACTCTTCTCAGGAGGATTAGACCGAGAGTAGTATATGGAAGGTAAGGTTCCCCTTTCTTTCAATTTTCAATTTCGCAGTTGTTTTACTAATTACCATATCTTGATTAGCATCGCTTTCATTCTTAATAATCTTGCACTTTTTACTTAGTTTGTCAAATTCTTGGTGGAAACTGCATGCTCTGACTTATAAACACTTGACAAATTGCTGAATTAGTACAGCAAAAAGTACTAATGTATGTGGGTTTTGTGCTGTATTATACGTGCTTGGGTATGTGCTGTATTATACGTGCTTGGGTAAGAGCCGTATTGATTATTTGCCGTATTGAAACAAAAAAATTTTCTTTTAGGCTGTATAATTTTTACAAATATATGTGGGTTCTGCATGAGGGATGGATACAAGTATATAATTGTTTATATAGCTGAAGTAAATGGTATCAATGTAGGCCACGAGAGTAATTTTTCCAGTGAAGACTGTTTGTCAATTAGTGAACGTTTTTATATATCATAAATGACTAAAGGCTAAAGTTTTGTCTTTTGTAAGACTCTTGGAGGGATTTTCAAACAACAACTTGAGCACATTATGTGATTGTAATTACTGGTATTAATACAATTAGAATGAATAATTTTTTCCAGATCCTGTTCCGCTTCTTTGAAGAAGAACAAGGGAACTAGAGTTGTTCTTGCTGTCAAATTAAATCATCGTTGATGACATTCCCAGTTTTCAGGCTGATGCTAGAGAGATTACCCTTCAGTTGGATGAGACTTTGAAGGATTACTGTTTTCAGGAATGGTAGTGGAGGCTGTTCAGATATTATGCCAGGCAGGGGTTCAAGTAGAATCAGAAATCTTAATCTAGCCCACACTCTTTTTTTCAATAAGTTGCAAATGAAAAGCTAGGTCTCATGGAATTTGATGATTGCAGGTTATGTGCAGAAAGGTTTGGAAGAGGTGGGCTTGAGCATGTTCCATAAGCTGAGAAAAAATGGTTTGATACCAGACCATTATACCTTTGGATCAATCTTTAGGGCTCGTGCTTCTTTAGCAATCCTGGAACAGGGCAGGCAAGCCCATGCTCTGTGGATCAAGTGCCAAATTGGTGGAAACCTTGTAGTTAATAGTGCTCTCCTGGATATGTATTTCAAGTGCAGTAGGCTCTCTATAGGGGATCTTGTATTTGAGAAGTTTCTAGATAGAAATGTTGTTACCTGGTCTACTTTGATATCTGGATATGGACAACATGGAAGAGTGATAGAGGTTATAGAATCCTTACATAGGATGTTAGATGAAGGTTTTAGTCCAACCATGTTACATTTCTTGCTGTTCTTGCTGCTTGTAACCATGGAGGTTTGGTGAACAGAGGCTGGGAGTACTTTAGAGATTGCAGAATTCAGCCAAAGGGAAATTGATCTGTTAGGGCCTGCTGGTAGGTTAATGGATGCTTATGAGTTTGTCATGAGTTCACCTTGTAAGGAGCACCCTTTTGTATGGGGTGCTTTACTTGGAGCTTGTAAGATTCATGGAAATATTGGAATCCAAAAGTGCTGGAAAATATGTTGTCTTATCAAATGCTTATGCTTCTTTTGGTTTGTGGGATAATGTAGCCGAGCTTAGGAGTGTGATGAATGAATCTGAGATGAAGAAGGACCCTGGTCATAGCATGATTGAAATTCAAAGGGAGGCTCACTTTTTCTTTATGGAGCATAACACTCATGAGAAAACTGAGGAGTTATCAGTTAGATGAAGATCTGACTTGTGTCCTGAAAGATATGGGGTATATTCCTCATGCCAAGTAATTAGTAGACCAAGTAATTAGTAGACAGGATTAAGTTTGAGCTATGCCATCATATATGTAGCTAATGCTGTAGATTGGGTTGCTGCCTTTTAGGAGGGGGGAACTTCTGAAAGCTTTAAATTCTTGGACTCTACTTCATCCTCAGTGTCATGCATACTGATTTTTTTATAATTAGAGAAGGAGATAAACATTTCTATGGTCATTATATTTCCTCTAATGGTTAGGAAAAGACCTATATGTGAAATCTGTAGGAAAGATTCAGAAGGGTCTTTGCCATTACATCATATTGAGGACCTTTTGGATATTGATAAATATTCAGATCATATTCAGGTGATGCTGGAAGTTATTCAGGAGTCGAGCTTCACGGTGGATGTCTGAACTTTTTATGCAGAGGTTTATGGATTGAATGTATCGGAGTTAGTAGAAACTGGCACTTGGTAAGTCATGTCCCTTGAGATGGCATTTCTTCCACTCGAGTTCTTTATGTGCTTTTCGTGTTCTGAGTGCTTAAGGCTTCTTAGCAAATTAGACAATTTGATCTTATGGAAACTTTTAGTTACCATTTCTATGGTCAATTATTGGGTGAATTCAACATATGTAACTCCAGTTCTATCTGTTTAATCAGTTGAAGACTATTTTCTGGTGTCTTAACATTCTAAAGTTCTAGAATCCTTCTACAACCAATGTATCATTAACCGTTTGTTAAACAGATTCTTTATTGCCTGAGATACTGATTTAAGTTGATTGTCTTATTATCTTCAATTTATAGGGCATGCTTATTCGAGGTGTAGTAGGTGTTGTGAAAAACTGTTACCTGATTCCTTGCTGGAACAATATGAAGAGAAAATTGACATGTTCTATTGGCCTTTTGAGTAAAGAAATAAGAAAATTCCTTGCTCTGCATCTGATTGTTGTCCATGTAAGAGAAATTGAAATTAATATGATAGAAATTGAATTAAGCTTCGGTTTGAGTAAAAACTTTTAAATTTTGGTTGCCTTTAACTTTTTTTCCCCTTTTTTGTTGGGGGTTATTTTCCCGCCCCCCCCCCCCCCGGTGGGGGGGGGTTTGTTTTGGGTGTATTTGCTTTATTTCTTCTGGTATTATGCTGGTAGCCTTGGCATCAAGGTTGGCATTGGAGATCTTGTTTTCAATTACCATAATAAATTATATATCCAAGAATCTCCTTTACACAAAACTGTGTCTTGAAATAGATTAGAACTTGACACTGATTTAGTTAATTTGACATTGATATTTTTCCCATTTGAAACTGTACCGTCTCGACAGAATGGATTTTTGGTGGATGTAAGCATGACCTCTGTTTATCTCATTCTTTTGTAATGAGTATCTATATGCAGAAGTATTGCAGTTATAAAATGAGATAAGTACACTAGATATGCATTGGATTCAATTGTCACACATGATGGAGAAAAATTGCCATTCAGACAAAAGCTTGGTAGTGAGGCATATGATAAGGCATGCCCTATTGAAATTGACCTTGTACTTGAGATGTAGTGCTGCATCTTAGTCTGGTATTAATTGCCTGGGCATATGATATTTGGTTTGCATATACTATCTTGCAAGAATGCTAAACAATGACACATTGTTTGGGTCAACCAATATGGATGCTGCATATTTTATGACGAATATGGAACTTTTCAGAATTTTGCATTGGACCATTATGACAGTCTTATTTTGCAGTACACCAGTATCCTTAGTGGTTGCTATTACCATGATTACGGCTAAAAGTTATTGGTATAGATGAGGCACAATTTTTTGAAGACCTTTGTGATTTCTGGCTTGAAGCTGCTGACTATGATGTCAAGGCTGTGATTGATGCTGGATTGGATGGTGACTATATAAGGTACTACTAAATTTTGCATCTGGATCTATCTAGTCATCCCGTACAGTGTTGGTGGATGCTCTCTTTTTCTTATCGATTCAGGCATTATTTAAACATGTTTAAGCTTGTTTTCTGATTGTTGGAAGCTTTCTTCCTTTGGATTCTGAATCTTGATCTTCGATTCGTCCAGCACATCATCCATCTCATATGCTATATCTTCAAGCTTTTCGAGCCAAATGCCAACATGTTTCTCCTTTAGCCTTCTTCTCTCTGCATCATGCAAAAGTTTTTCAATTGTTTTCAACTTAGAGGAGATATTTTCCACCTCTTCTTCAACCCCCATCACCAGGTTAACCTTCTCCCCAAGCTGCTTCATGACAACATCAGCCAATTCATCTATAATCTTTGGAACAAACAATTCAGCCATTGCTTTGGTTTTTTTGGGGTACAAGGAGTATTGGAAATCAAATGATGCAAGCATAGAATACAATATGATTTGGAAAGGATATATATATATATATATTATTATTATTCAGAAGAAACGGATTCCTTACTTGGGAGTTAGGACTACTCCTACTAGGTCTCGAGCTTTATTTACAGCTTTTGACGACATACTTTGCATCCTTTATTGTAGTCCACAACGATTTAGACGGTGCACAGGTAAAAGGGCCTATTCCACAAAAAGTGTTTTTTCACTTTTTTCTCACATTTCAATTGGCCAACACGATAGACCCCAAACGTTTCTTGCATTAACTATTTAAAGTTTAAGGAATATTTGGTCAGTAGGTTTTATACCCAGGAATAAGTTTCAAATTCAATCTTTAGATTTTGTAATCAACTATTTTTTCACTAGGGAATTAATGTTCACTTACCTATTTGTCTCGTATTTTTAGTTAAAAGTAAGAAAGCTGACAGGGTGTCGAGCCTGTGCAATAATAATTACCTACTCAAGAGAAATACAAATTTTGTATATAGTGGTGAGTAGGGTCGAATCCACAGGGACTGGGGATAATTCGTTTCCTCTAAAGTTCAGAGTATGGGGGATTTTTGGAAAATATAAAATAAATAATTAACTAATTAATGAAACAACTAATAGAAGTAAACAAGAATTAATCAATAACCAATACGACTCTAATCAAAGGTGCAACTTTTCAGACACGGTCCATTCAACTGATCATCGATGCAAAGATAATTCAATTATTCATTACTAGATTGGTTATAGTTGTCATACATGTGATAAACAACCAACCTTTCCTTACTTTTTCGATAGTCAAGGTACGACCGTTAACTATTTCTCTAATCAAGAAATAACCCTAGGTACGACCGTAGGATTTAATTCCTCGATTGCATTAAGAATTAGAAAAACCCAACCCTAACTAACAAACACACTACGAGGGTTTGTTTAAATTAGATCATACGTTTCCCTAACATGAAACCAATCACGCTAGTCGCCACTGGAATTAATTAATAGAACAATTACGGATTCAATCAATTAATATGACAGTAGATTATTAGGTTAATTCAAATATCGGGCCCTTGACATTCAAATAACAAAACAATCATAAGCAATTAAACCAAAAAACGTATGAATACCAATGAATAAAAGAAATAAGTAAAATAATTCGATCTCACAGATATTTGGAATCGCGTCTTCAAAATAACCCTTGACTAGAAAATAAGAATCTAGTTCTTCATTGTTGACAAAATTACCAACGTGATACTATCAAAGCAGGAACAAGCAAACGAAAACTAAAACTCTCGCTAAAAGCTATTCCTCAAGCTATATATTGGCCTCTGTACGTTTCCTCCTAAGAGGCCAAAAGTGATTCAATCTTCTCCCCGTGGTCCCCACCGAATTTGACCAAGAGGAATATACGAAAGTGGCCTGCCGAACTCTGACATTTTTAGATGAAAGAGCCCGGTTACTCAACTTTTCATCGCTTCAGGACCACCTACTCGTAGATATCGCCACTTTTTGACGCGAGAGTCGACACTTGTGGTGAAGACTCCCGGTTACTGGGGTGACGACACTAGTGGAGTATAGCCAAATGTTATTCACAACAAAGTACCAAAATACCAGACAATTAAAGATCATGGCCCACGTCATCTCCTAAACATGGAGAACTAAGGTCAACAGGGGACCAATCCACACAACAGTTACTAGCAAAATATTTATATTGCCTAAACAATTTAACCATAATTCGCACAAAGTCATTAAACTCATGATATTCACCAAGACAATATGCTTTCACTTGCCACCGAAACTAAACTTATAGAATAAAACACATCTAGCAATAGAAGAATGAGTTTGCCAGGCAATTGTTGATCACCAAGATAAACAGTACCAAAAGCAGAAAATTAAAGAGACACCAGTCGAACTCCCCCACACCTAAACGGTACATTGCCCTCAATGTAACAAATAAACAATAAAAGCAAGAAGAAGGGCAACGGAACTTCCCTGAATACATGGTGGAAGGTCTCGGGCGGCTATGAAATAGGTGGGAACGGTGGAGTGAAAATGGTGCTACTGTAGTGTGCAGCAGTGAAGGATTGCAGAGGGAAGGAGAGCTCCGGCGTACGTCTTGGTCCAAGCGACAGCGGCGGCGATGAGCGGGGTGGAGGTTGGAAGGTCCTAGACCTAGAAGAGGATCTGGGGCTCACCATGGTAATTAGCAGGCAACTCCAAACAATAAAAAGCACAATGCAGGCACCCAAGAGCTATAAAAATGTCTCAACAAGACAGCAATAGCAAACAACAAGCACTAGTAGTCCCAATAAACCCCTATTCAACAAACAAACGTAGAGAAGGACCCATACTGAGACACCAAATGTAGCAAACTGAAACAATTCGACCCAAAATCGTACTATTGTCTCCAATTGGACAGTCAAGTACCCAATTCAATGTACTAAAATGAGCAACTGACCCAAGAAATTGGCAATTCCAGGTACCACAGTTTAGAATTCGAGACACAATCGAATCACCAAAATCCAGTAGTCAATTAAGGCAGTCAATCATATAAGATGAAGAAATTTAGGCCAACCACCACAACCAGTACCACTGGTGCACGTACAAGGAAGAATTAAATCCAAATGCAACCCAAAGCACTTGATAAAGCCGAACACACTAATCAGTACCAAAGAATAGCAGAAATTAACATTGGAATCGTTTGACAAGTAGCTCCCAAATCACCCCCAACAATTCTCAAACAAATGAACTAGCAGAAGTGCCGTCAAATATTATCCCTCCAGATACAATAGAAACCGCAATCAGCCGAAACCCAATTAATGCTCAACAATGTAACCGACACCAACAACTAAGCTCCAAACAGAGCAACAATTGAACCCAACGAGATAGAGAAAATTAAGGCGCAAAATCCAGTAAAGAAGGATCCAGAAAAACTACTAGTGGAGGGAGAAATTCCAATACCTCCACCTGTCGAAATTGGACAGGTGGTGCCGTTACGGCGGCGCGGCGAAGGAGGAAAGGCGTCGGCTGCAGCTTGCAGGTGGAGAAGAAGACGCGCGCGGGTTGAGCAAGGGTTGAAGAGCTGGGGACGCGCGAAGACAGCGGCTTGCGCTGGTCGTTGGTGGTGGCTCGCGGGTGGCCGCGACCATGGCGGCTAGCGCGGCAGAGAGGGAGATCGAGACGGAGAGAGAGAGCTGAGCGAGGTGAGGGGCTGTGGTGGTGGAGAACCAAGCAAGGAGAGAGGCGCTGGAGTGAGATCGAGCTTGGAGGTGGCGGCGATGGAAGGAGCGAGCGGCGGCGGAAGAAGAAAAGAAGGAAAAAGAAGAAGCCAGGTAGCGGGGAAGAAGGAAGAAAGAAAGAAAAAGAAAGAAAGAAAGGAAAAAAAAAAGAAGGAAAAAGAAAATAAAATAAAATAGTTTTTTGGCTTTTATTTTTTCAAAATTTTTTTTCATTTTTTTCCGAATTAAATTTTCAAAATTTGAATTCTTGAAAAAAAACAAAACTGAAGGTTTAAAAGGAAAATATTTTTCTTCAATTTTTTTTTTTTAGATTTTGGGTCGTCAAACACCGCGTGGGCACGCCAAGATTATAAAACGTCCACTGACCTTGAGAGTCATTTTTTGCAACTTAACGCGTGCTCTCCTCGCGTGGGCACGCCAAGATTCAATTTCCTGCGAACGTCGCGAGCTATTGAGTTTTTACCAACACGGCGCGGGCACGCCATGATTTACAAACGTCCTCTGACCATGAGGTTGGGGTTGAGACGATTAACGCGTGCCCTCCTCGCGTGGGCACGCCAAGATTACCTGTCCTGATCACAGTGAAGGAAAATATCAAGATCGAATAGTACCCAAATGAGAAACGACAAATTTAAAGAATTGAACAACAAAAAACAAACAAAACCAATATTTGGGTTGCCTCCCAAAAAGCGCCTTTCTTTAACGTTTTTGGCTAGACATTGTCATGTTTGTTCAGGGAGGGTAAAATCTTGTAGCTCGTTTCAGTGTTTCATCCTCTATATAATCCTGATAGCCCTCGTAAATAGAGTAATTTTTGGACACATGAGCTACGGGCTTCCATGGACTAGTAAATGGCGCCAAACAAGTCAACGATAATTTGCATTCTCCATCTACTCCTCCCTCACGTGCATTTATTGGTCCAAGATATCTTGCCATCGCCACTCTTAATTTATTCCTGTCATGAAATTCAAAATTTTCTGGTATAATAAAGTCAATCTCATTAACAGGAATTGAAGAATAAGAGTCAGGAAAATATTGATTAAAGAATGGAGAAGATATCACCGTATTTGGAGATTGTTCACTGGATTCATTCACTTGGTCGAGTTGATACTGGGGCCTCATTTCTTGCACTTCAGCTTCCTTTTCAACTGCATCTTTAGATCCGTTTCCTTGAAACTCTTGCAGTTCCATGTCATTTGGCCGGATAATTGCACTCTCATCTTCTTCAAGGTTGATATTGATTTGTGAGGGCAATTCTTCAAGGTGAGAAGCTAATCGTGTTATCTTGGATGTCAATAGATGTATTTGATCTGCCATCCCGGATATCAATAGTTGCACTTGATCCACCATCGCTTGTGTCTCCTGCCAAGTTCGATATATATTAGCAGCTAGTAATTCACTCATATCTTCACAAGATATACCTGACATGGGTGATGGCTGTTGAAATTCTTGCTGTTGAAAATCCATTGGCCTGGTTGCATAATTAAAATTGGAATCATCCCACCATCCTTGATCATACCCGTTTGAATAAGGGTTATACCACATTTGATATTGAGGTGAAAAATCTTCAAAAGCACTGATTGGAGCACTTAGGCCATCTTGAAATGCAGGGTATATATCAGTTGCATGATCTGAGGCAAAATAACTTCCATAATTTGCAACAGCCACTTGATCATTAGAAAAAACATGAGTCTCATAACCCCATTCAGGAATAAAGTCCAGTCTATCATCAAAATACGGAATGTTAGCAGCCATAAACCAGATAAAAAAAATAAGAGAAAATAAATAAAAAAAATAAAAACAAGATGAACTCAAAAGAAACAAATTAATCTGGCACCAGTTCCCGGCAACGACGCCAAAAATTGACAGGGTGTCGAGCCTGTGCAATAATAATTACCTACTCAAGAGAAATACAAATTTTGTATATAGTGGTGAGTAGGGTCGAATCCACAGGGACTGGAGATAATTCGTTTCCTCTAAAGTTCAGAGTATGGGGGATTTTTGGAAAATATAAAATAAATAATTAACTAACTAATGAAACAACTAATAGAAGTAAACAAGAATTAATCAATAACCAATACGACTCTAATCAAAGGTGCAACTTTTCAGACACGGTCCATTCAACTGATCATCGATGCAAAGATAATTCAATTATTCATTACTAGATTGGTTATAGTTGTCATACATGCGATAAACAACCAACCTTTCCTTACTTTTTCGATAGTCAAGGTACGACCGTTAACTATTTCTCTAATCAAGAAATAACCCTAGGTACGACCGTAGGATTTAATTCCTCGATTGCATTAAGAATTAGAAAAGCCCAACCCTAACTAACAAACACGCTACGAGGGTTTGTTTAAATTAGATCATACGTTTCCCTAACATGAAAACCAATCACGCTAGTCGCCACTGGAATTAATTAATAGAACAATTACGGATTCAATCAATTAATATGACAGTAGATTATTAGGTTAATTCAAATATCGGACCCTTGACATTCAAATAACAAAACAATCATAAGCAATTAAACCAAAAAACGTATGAATACCAATGAATAAAAGAAATAAGTAAAATAATTCGATCTCACAGATATTTGGAACCGCGTCTTCAAACTAACCCTTGACTAGAAAATAAGAATCTAGTTCTTCATTGTTGACAAAATTACCAACGTGATACTATCAAAGCAGGAACAAGCAAACGAAAACTAAAACTCTCGCTAAAAGCTATTCCTCAAGCTATATATTGGCCTCTGTACGTTTCCTCCTAAGAGGCCAAAAGTGATTCAATCTTCTCCCCGTGGTCCCCACCGAATTTGACCAAGAGGAATATACGAAAGTGGCCTGCCGAATTCCACTCCTATTGTTCCTAGGACTCCTAGTCAGCAACTCTTCTCATCAGGAAAAGGAATTTCAATCCGTATGTAGCATCTTGTGGGCCAGGTGTGTGAAGCCTTATGGAGTCTCTCACGCATGGAGCCATTTTCTCAAGATAGTTTCCCCTTTTAAGCACTTTTTGGTTCCATTCCCTGAAATTGAGTCCAAATACCAAATATAAGTAAATATTAATAATTAAAACAATATTTGGTAAGGACAAAGGGGGAAATTAACAATAAAATTACTAACAAATTACGCCCTATCAATTCCCCCCACACCTAAATCATGCTTGTCCTCAAGTATGAGAACAACTAAAGTCAAACAATGGCTAGCTCTTCCGTCATCTATTGCCAAGCTGTGCTTACTCCAAAATCAAGGTTCAGTGGCTAAGTGTCAAGACATATTCCTCCCGGTTAGCTGCTAAAATCAGAGACTTGTCCAATTCATGGCTAACTCATCTAGGAAATCAAAATATTAAACTAGCAACAGTCAGCAATTGGTCCATCTGACAACCAAAATCTCGACATTAAGAACCAAGGATCGGCAGGCCAACATGATCATAAGCTTACATATTCTTCACATCTGTTCTTTTTTCTTTTTCGTCCCTTTTTTTTTCTTTTTTTCTTTTTTTTTGTTTTTGCTTTTGTTTTTTTTTTTTGAACTAATAAATGCCTAGTCCCAAGCCATTCAAGTCTTTTGACGTGAACTCTGACATTTTTAGATGAAAGAGCCCGGTTACTCAACTTTTCATCGCTTCAGGACCACCTACTCGTAGATATCGCCACTTTTTGACGCGAGAGTCGACACTTGTGGTGAAGACTCCCGGTTACTGGGTGACGACACTAGTGGAGTATAGCCAAATGTTATTCACAACAAAGTACCAAAATACCAGACAATTAAAGATCATGGCCCACGTCATCTCCTAAACATGGAGAACTAAGGTCAACAGGGGACCAATCCACACAACAGTTACTAGCAAAATATTTATATTGCCTAAACAAGTTAACCATAATTCGCACAAAGTCATTAAACTCATGATATTCACCAAGACAATATGGTTTCACTTGCCACCGAAACTAAACTTATAGAATAAAACACATCTAGCAATAGAAGAATGAGTTTGCCAGGCAATTGTTGATCACCAAGATAAACAGTACCAAAAGCAGAAAATTAAAGAGACACCAGTCGAACTCCCCCACACCTAAACGGTACATTGCCCTCAATGTAACAAATAAACAATAAAAGCAAGAAGAAGGGCAACGGAACTTCCCTGAATACATGGTGGAAGGTCTCGGGCGGCTATGAAATAGGTTGGAACGGTGGAGTGAAAATGGTGCTACTGTAGTGTGCAGCAGTGAAGGATTGCAGAGGGAAGGAGAGCTCCGGCGTACGTCTTGGTCCAAGCGACAGCGGCGGCGATGAGCGGGGTGGAGGTTGGAAGGTCCTAGACCTAGAAGAGGATCTGGGGCTCACCATGGTAATTAGCAGGCAACTCCAAACAATAAAAGCACAATGCAGGCACCCAAGAGCTATAAAAATGTCTCAACAAGACAGCAATAGCAAACAACAAGCACTAGTAGTCCCAATAAACCCCTATTCAACAAACAAACGTAGAGAAGGACCCATACTGAGACACCAAATGTAGCAAACTGAAACAATTCGACCCAAAATCGTACTATTGTCTCCAATTGGACAGTCAAGTACCCAATTCAATGTACTAAAATGAGCAACTGACCCAAGAAATTGGCAATTCCAGCTACCACAGTTTAGAATTCGAGACACAATCGAATCACCAAAATCCAGTAGTCAATTAGGCAGTCAATCATATAAGATGAAGAAATTTAGGCCAACCACCACAACCAGTACCACTGGTGCACGTACAAGGAAGAATTAAATCCAAATGCAACCCAAAGCACTTGATAAAGCCGAACACACTAATCAGTACCAAAGAATAGCAGAAATTAACAATGGAATCGTTTGACAAGTAGCTCCCAAATCACCCCCAACAATTCTCAAACAAATGAACTAGCAGAAGTGCCGTCAAATATTATCCCTCCAGATACAATAGAAACCGCAATCAGCCGAAACCCAATTAATGCTCAACAATGTAACCGACACCAACAACTAAGCTCCAAACAGAGCAACAATTGAACCCAACGAGATAGAGAAAATTAAGGCGCAAAATCCAGTAAAGAAGGATCCAGAAAAACTACTAGTGGAGGGAGAAATTCCAATACCTCCACCTGTTGAAATTGGACAGGTGGTGCCGTTACGGCGGCGCGGCGAAGGAGGAAAGGCGTCGGCTGCAGCTTGCAGGTGGAGAAGAAGACGCGCGCGGGTTGAGCAAGGGTTGAAGAGCTGGGGACGCGCGAAGACAGCGGCTTGCGCTGGTCGTTGGTGGTGGCTCGCGGGTGGCCGCGACCATGGCGGCTAGCGCGGCAGAGAGGGAGATCGAGACGGAGAGAGAGAGCTGAGCGAGGTGAGGGGCTGTGGTGGTGGAGAACCAAGCAAGGAGAGAGGCGCTGGAGTGAGATCGAGCTTGGAGGTGGCGGCGATGGAAGGAGCGAGCGGCGGCGGAAGAAGAAAAGAAGGAAAAAGAAGAAGCCAGGTAGCGGGGAAGAAGGAAGAAAGAAAGAAAAAGAAAGAAAGAAAGGAAAAAAAAAAGAAGGAAAAAGAAAATAAAATAAAATAGTTTTTTGGCTTTTATTTTTTCAAAATTTTTTTTCATTTTTTTCCGAATTAAATTTTCAAAATTTTAATAAACTTTCTTGCCTTATATGGTCAAAAAAATTCAAATAAAGAGATAATTTGTTAGAAGAGAGAAATTTTTTTAAAAAAAATTAATTTTATAAGAGAAAAATGACTATAACATTTGATTTGATTGATTAGTAGTTGGCAGAGAAGATTCAAGTTGTATTTGAATCATAAATTTTCTTAAATTGGCTATTCCAAATAAAAGAGATTATTTTGATTGAAAATGATGCCACTTTTGTCGATTAACTGTGCCACGTAATAAAGGAAATGAATTGACTTAAAAACTGGCTTTGGCATATAGAAAATATGCAAGATGTCTCTCCCAATTAAGTTAACAATAATTAACTTGGCAGGGACATTAACCAAATGAGCTTGAAGTCCCTAAATCAACTCTCAAGCCATCGCCTCTTTTGCCTTGGTCCTGATAGGATATGAAGTCTCTCTTAAGATGAAAACAGAAAACAAAAAAAAAATCACCAAAATTTTGATTTAGAGTATTACATTTAATCAATTATAATGGACATGGGATTGTACTTTCTCGTAGCCTTTTTTATTCTACCCTTTTCCTTTTAGGATTTGTTTTCTTTGCGGGTTACTCATTAAAAATTCCATGCGGAAAATGACAAAAAATTGTTGGTCTGTTATCCTTTTGTTTTATTTGCTTGTGTCATGGTTTATCTAGACTGGAGGTGTGTGTAAGAGATAACATAAGAGGTAATTTAAGATTCCTTTAACGGTAGTGAGTGAGTTCTAGTTTAACGCCCACAATTTAAGGTTTTAATTCTTGTTGTCACAATTACTTTCCTACCTTCTTGCATATATTTAGAAGAATTGGGATTAACTTTACCTCTTCGAAAATCAAAGACGGGGGAACTGATTAATCAGTGCCTTGTGGATACAAGTCAAAAGGTCTTGTTAAATATTTAATAATCGTTTTTTCCTTTTTATTTTGTTTTTGTTTTTGTTCTTTTTCTTTCAAAAAAGATCAAGTGTGGGATTTTACCTATTTCTAAAGCATCATACGAATTAAATTGAATTTCATTGTCATATTAGGTTCAATTTTTTTCTTTACAAAACGTAAGTTATATCAACGCAGTAAAACCTTTACAATATGTGGACAAAGGTCGAAAAGACTATATAAAACATGCACCGAAGCATAAAGGAACATAATGAATCTATTTCTCATTATGACATGTGCCTAAAATATAAGAAATAAAATGATATAAATCCACACTATGTTTTTTTTTATTAGATCATATTAATTTTATTTCAGAATGAAGATTTGTTTATATGTACAACGATGAAGTGCAACTCAGTTTGCATAGGATCCACGAATATTTGTCCACCTTAAATGCCAATCACTGCAGGCCATGATTGAGAAGCATAAGCAGCAACCCTTTACCTTTAATCATTCTTTAATTCACTTTTGAATTGTTTATTCAAAAAGATGGGTCCTTGACTCCGCCTACGACAAAGGCTTCTTTGAATTTGTTGTAAACTTGTAATAGGATTAGGGTGTGCAAGGACAAGATAGCCACCTAAAACGACCTTTTGGTCCTTAGTGTTTCACATGGAAAAATAGACTAGTCTTTGAATTCAGAAAGGAAGAGTTGCTGTTTTGTGCTCAATAATTAGGACATGGGATAAAATGATTCTTTTTTTATTTCACGCAGAAAAAAAAATTAAGCCCCTAGTATTTAGAAAATTAACCACTATTGTCCTTGAAATTCTGTGACCTTTACTATATTAACTAATGCTAGGACAGATAAAGGAGATCGGAGACATTAATGTAGGATTTGGAGGCAATTATAAGCATCCCAATATCATTTTATTTTTTTTATTGTAAAACAAAATTCTAATATATTAACCATGGTGCATAAAAAAAATCCAAACTTGAGTAAATCACTAAATAGATGAACTATAATTCAATTACTGTAAATACTATTGGAAACATGAATTTCTTTCAGAATGGTGCCTAAACATCACATTGTTTTTTCTATTGTCAAATAATGGATTTCCATAACAACGTTAAAATTTTAAATGTTATTATAATGCATGAAATTAGGCAATTTTTTAGCACCTCTAAAAAGCTATTCAACGATCACCTTAAAATAAAAAATATTATAAGGGAATTTATTTTACCATAAATGGTGAAAATTGCAAAGTATTTAGTTGGGTATAATACTAGAAGGCCCATTGTGATTAAGTGAATGTTCAATTTAGTTTTGTTGAAATTATAAGGGTGCGACATTGGATCATTTTCCAGTAAAAGGGATTAAATTTGTTTTTGGAAAAACAAAAGGATCATTTTGGTCCACTGCCTAAAACCATACCACAAAGAGAGAATTTGGACTTCAAATACAAAGAAAAGAATTGGGACATTATGGACCCCTGAATGGTATAGTTTTAACGTACAGAACATATGAAATATATTTTGTTTGAAATAGCCTTCCTATCATTATATGCCAGTAGAACTCAACTTCTTTTCCTTTTCTTTTTTCCTTTTTGGGTTTCAACCCATCGAAGAAGCTTAAAAAATTTTCAGTTTATTGTTGTCTGGGCAGAAAGAATTGGCTTAAACTTTCGTTCTGATGCTTTTTATGGAAGGATTTGAAAGCAGTCTGAATTTTTTTTATTTTTTTTTGTTGCAGTAGTCTGAAACATTCGATTTTATTTTAAATTTCACATAAAATTGTTACACCTGAAGTAAGTTGAAGGATTTACGATGTTTCTTCTTTCTCTTTTGTAAAGGAAAGGAATGGATCTTCGGCAGAGTTACTCAAAAGGTCAAATGACAGCAGTGTTAGAGCCCACAACTGAGCAACTTCATCATCAACTTGTGCTTGATTGCGGAGACAAGTTTGTCAAAGTAGGAGAATGGGGTCGATTAAAGCTTAGATTGAAGGCACTTTAGCCCGTAATTTTAGGATCCTGCACGAGATTAATTTATAGATTGCACCAACTAAAACATGTAAATCATTCTGGATTCCAATAGAATTATTCTTTCCGATAGATTGCCCCAAACTATATGTTATCACTTGCTCCACTTCAATTTAGGATTCTGTATATCATATGATTTTTTTTATAAGAGATTGCATGTAACTCATAACTGCCGGAACATTTTTTTTTACAAGGGACCCGCTGCAATTGCTGTCCGAGAATATGCATTGAATAAACTCCGTCTCATGTAATAACTCGCCAAACACATGAAGGGATAAGATGTATTAAACAAATCCTGTGCTGAGTGAATATCTCAGGAGAAATTCGAACTCGAGTTGATAAAAAAATATGACATCAATGCCTACTATTTTGGCCGACTCAAGCGATTGTTGGAACATTCTTTATAGTGCTAATAAAAAGACAATGTGGATTAATTTATATTTTGAACCCTACTACAACTAACTTTTTCTTTTTCTTTTCTTTCATTTTTGGACATCACTTGCTGTTAACATCCTTTCTTATGTTGGGACAAAGTATGACAACAAGAAATTTCCAAGTGGATACATATTGGAAAGACAAAAGGGCAAACAGTCAAATAGTAGTTACTTGATTCCAAAACCTTTACACGTTTCCACCTCAATATAGTCAATTACTTTGTGCATTGAGTGCGTTTGGAATCAAATGTCAACGTTTCCAAAACCTTTACATCTTTTTGCGCCTTCGCGTCTCTCTTCCGAACTGCCTTAATTTTCACCACTCACTATATTGATGGCAACGCGACTTAGACAGCCAATGTAACTTTAATTATATCCTCCAAAAAGAAAATTCAATAAGGGTATAGGACCATAAATTTAAAGATCTCAAAAAAGTATCTTAATATCATTCCCCCAAACCTTTAGTTGATGCTCTTTCCATAGCATCAAAAGCATCTTTAATATTATTCCCCAACATACGACTTGACCATGTGAAATTTGCTCTAATGTGAGATTTGGACTGGTTAATGACTCTTGAGCAGAGTCACGAGTTCAAATCCAAACTATTCATCCTTTCCTTTCATCCTATGTGGGATGGATCTCACAATGCTAGTTATTAACTTAATTTCAACTTACTTTCGAAATTATGTCCAATTCTATTAATATTAACGTTAGTCATACTGGCATGATTGGATTCTTGCTTGTAAGATGACGGGCAAACTAAGTAACTAGCTCAACTAAATGGCGCACCTTACATTGATTACAAGTCGTGAAAGAATTGGAGACTTAGAATTGGGACGGCGCACCTTACAAATTCAAATCCTTTAAGAAGACCTAGGAATTACAATTCTAATTCCACAATTTCACCCCATAATGGGGTTAGTACGTGGATCCTAGATAAATTAAATTAGTAAAACGGGTCTCTATATGATCAACGAAAAATGAAATGAAAAAAATGTAAGCCTCCCACTTCCCTGCCTCTTTCTCCTCCACCTCCTCCCATACTCACTCCTCTGCCTCCATCTATACTCCTATTGCTGACTCGTCATCTCCCCTCTTACTGATCTTCCTCCTCCGCCTTTTCCTACCATTGAACACCTACTCTCATTTGTGCATGTTGTGAGTGAAATTGTAAGGTTTCTTTTCGTGGTTGACATCGAAATTGGCTCAAATCCAGTAAATCCAATCACTGCAGTCGAAGACGACCACCGGAGGTAGTTGTCTCAGCATTACGCATTGTGGGCATCCCTTGTACATGGATTCTTCATTATTGGCCTCGCCGATTTGAGAGTACTTTCTTATCAGTGACGCACTATACCTTGTGCTCAAATATTTGTATTTTTCTGCTTTCTTCTGAAAGTGAAATGGTATACTTGTGGCATTAATTTAAATATTAATTAATTACTTGGTTGATTTATCATCCCATGTAAAATGTCTAGATGTTTGCATCATGGCCTTTATTTCTATAAGCATGCGCTATCATTGATTGGGCTTCTTGATGTCAACTAGTAACTATATATCCTGAAGAATTTTGATGGGAAGTCATAAATTTATGGTTGGAGTACAAAGAATGAGGAAGATGGATTGCTAAATGAAATTCTTTTACATGTTATGTTCTATTAACTTGAATTTCGATAAAAAAAAAAAAAAACTTGAATTCCGTTGTTATTCCAATCCTAGCCCATTTGACTCGCATTTGTTTGTAGTTTTTGTTATAAGAATGTTGCTTATACGTTAGCCATAGCACCAACCAGAGTTTGGATGTGTAAATATTGATCATTCTAACTTATTCAGAGAAAGATAAAAGATAAATTGTGATCCTTTTTTACTCTGACAATATACTAAAGGGTGGCGCTACAGCTGTACACGTGCCATCTGTATAAGAATTGCATTATTTTGCTAACTTATCTTAAAAGTTGCCACCTTTCCTTTGCTAATTAATGAAACAATAGTATACTGATTTTTTTTTCAATTACCGGTTTGACATTCTTGTCTTGTGATTATGAAACAATGATTATGAGATAACCTAACTTATGATAGAACTTTTGAAGTTTAGGATGAACGAGCAAGTGATGAACACTTTTGGTTAGAGATTTGAGAGAGCTTGAGATGGAGAGAGATAGATTGGGATCTTGAAGATAACTAATTACATGTCTGAATTTTTCAATTATCTTTTAAAAATTGTTTCTATCAGGAAGGGGTATAATTAGGAAGTAAGGATGAGGAAGGCATATTTTCAACCAAGTATTGAACATATATAATAGTGAATGAACAAAGGGTGATATTCAATTCTGAAATATGGATAGTTTGTTAAACTGGTTCATATAGGTGAAGTATGCAAATAATTGATTTATTATGATATGTTTTGCAAGCTTTCAAGTTCAAAATTCTGTTGGTAGTAACTTTTGTCTTGTGAATGAAATTGTTAAGATTTATTATGATATTTTGTTCTAGTCACCTTATCCCCTTCCTACTTCTTAAATCTCATTCCTTTCCTTCTTAAAAAAATTAAAAAAAAAAGCTAATTAGTCCATTCGCTTTTAGAAGAAAGCATTATTAACAAATTATTGTCATTACTACTACTAGAACTACCACTGCTACTATAAAAGTATCATGAGTTTTGGTGCCTTTAAGGGCACATGCATTTTTGTAGTCCGAGTTTTTGTTATTCCAATTATCTATGTAAACATTTTTTTAAGAAAGGAAACAAGATAAAGAATAATTTGTCAACTTGTTAACTTTTAACCATTAGAATAAGGATTAACTTTTTATACATTCATAGTGTAGTTATTTTTTTTTATTACTAACAGTTTTGGATGTATGCTTCATGTGTATTATTGAATTTTAAATTTGAATTTATGTTATTTTTAAAATAATACCATAAAATAGGTGCGCTAATAATAGATTGTCAATAATACAATATATAGATAAGCACGAAGTACAAACTTTCTTTTTTATTAAATCTACCCAAACTTACATACAACAGGACAATAATAATTTGAAGAAATAAAGACTGGTTGTGTAACCACGTGAAATTCAATCTGGAAATTTGTAAGGCTACATACGCTTTCAACAAATGATTTTGAACAAAGCAAGTGGATGTGTCTCTTCAACCATATTTACAATTATTTGAAATTTTACATGAACCCAAGTGAAAAGTTGACACAGAGGTTGATCCCTCAATGCCTTCTGCTGTAGCTTCATTTTGTCATTATACATATGGCTTTGTTAACCCTTGATTCATTATTAAGCACATCATATTCTACAAAGCAGGCCTTTGTTTGTTGTAATTCTATACATAGTAATTATTTGACTTCAAAGATGATAGATACATAAAAAAAAAAGTGTGAATAACAATACCTGAGCAGATTAATAATATTTGTCAGATATATCAACTCGAGGAATGTGTGATATTTTTATCCAATCATCTCCTGTTTTGTCAGAGTAACGATCCCTCAACTTGTTGGAACGTCGAATATCCAAATTTTTGAGAGATGATATCTTTCTGAGGATACGATGTGGAAGAGTTTCAAGCTCTGAACAGCCAACAATTTCTAACTCCTCCAGACGTGGCATGATAGAGACAGCAACTTCTTCATCATCTTCACTTAAGTCTTCCCAATTTGTCCAATTTTGGAAGTAACGAAAATTTAGTTTTCTCAAATTTGGAAATGCCACTGCTTCAGCTGAGAATGATGACTCAGAGTCTGACAATGTATCAAGAGCATCACGACTATTCTCATGTAGTGCTTTTGTAACTCCGAAGAATTCCTTACCCAAACATTCCAGGTTTTCCGCTTCCCCGAGCTTAAGCTCTTCTAGGGATGATAGCATCCACAAGGCATGCAAGGATGAGATGTTACGGGGTCCACTGATAATTAGCCTCGTCAAGTTATTGGCGTGAGACTTCGTCACAAGCCAACTTGGTAATTGGGCTTCTGGATAGCCAACTAGCGCAAGTTGTTCCAAGTTTGGAGGTGGTTCCATGCTTGGAGTTTCTATAAAGTGGGTCCCATCGCTAAAGAGCAAAAACATTTCACGCATGTTGATTTTCTTGCCAAGTTTTGCACTCTCAAAATCTACTTCTCCTTCAACTTCAATGACCAATATTTCCAGTTGGTTCAGGTCCTTCAGAACTGCCAAATCATCAGAGTTGCTTCTGGCGATGAACCGAGTCAAACTACAAAGTGACGTCAGCTTCCCGAGTCCTTGTGGAATTTGACATAAATCATCGGTATTCTCATTAAAAAGGTGCCTCAAGCGTACAAGGCCTTCAATCCTTTCAGGAAGGCATGAAAGCATTCTACAAAAACTGATATGCAAAGTTTCCAAATAATATAGATCACATATAGCTTCTGGCAGCTCCTTGAAAGGATTCACACTTAAGTCCAAGTTTCGAAGATGAATCAACCTTCCGATCTCGGCTGGGATTTCAGCTAGCTCACAATCACATAAAGCCAGAGTCCTCACGCACTTCAAACTGCAAAACAGATTTTGGGGAACTACTTCTCTTCCAATTCTAAGAAAAGAAAAAAGCTCCTCAGCCTTCCAAAATCAACGACTCGAGAACTAAACAACTCCTCCTCAGTACCTTTCAAAATTGTTAGATGACGTGCTCTTTCACTGGATGAATTTCTTCCACCAAGTGCATGACATTCATTTTTTGTGAGAAATTGTGCAAAATCATGCACTATGTCATGCATCTTGCACACCATATATTCATGAAACCCATAGTAATCTTTGGCTTTTCGAAATTCTTGAAAAAAGGAACGCATTGCCAAATTGTTGAAGTACTCCAGGCCCACCAGCTCCAAGCGCTCACCTCTTCGTCTTGGGCAAACATAACCTTGTGCTATCCACAGCCTAATAAGCTTTTCTACATCTATCTCATGATCTTTGGGAAAGACAGCACAGTATGAGAAGCAACGTTTCAGCTCGGGGGACAACTCGTTATAGCTTAAATACAAATGAGGGAAAAGTTCCACGGCTGCTTCCTCCAATTGCCATATCTCACTGTCCAGAACATTCTGCCATTGTTGTACGGTATCTTTGAACCGTAACAAGCCTCCCATAGTCTTTGCAGCAAGTGGCAACCCCTTGCACTTTTCTGCAATTCTCTGCCCAATTCTTTCCACCTTCTTGCACAAGTCCCCTGATTTTCTAGCAAATGCTATTCTTTGCATTATTAGCCAACAATCAGAGTGAGAGATCATGCCTAGGTCGTGAGTATCAGTCGATCCCACCGCTGTGGCCACTCTATGACTCCTTGTTGTTACCAAGATTACACTTCCGGGAGCCCCATCCTTGAGAGCGTATTGGAAAGGTTTCCACTTTGAGTCGTCCTCTGTCCAGACATCATCTAGGACAAGCAGGAATCTCTTACTGGAAAAAGTTCCTTTTATACGTCGGATCAACGGATCCAACTCTGCTTCATGAGAACTTTTTCCAGCATTCTCAAGGATAGCTTTCGCGACCCTTTTCTGGTCGAAAGGATCTGATACGCAGACCCAATATCTAAGAAGTTCAAAATGCTTCTTCACTCTATCATCATTGAAGAGCAGCTGGGCAAGTATGGTCTTTCCACTACCCCCGGCCCCTACTACAGAGATAACTTGAACCCCATCTCTTCCTGGACTACTTACTCTCAGACAATACTTGGTCAAGAACCTTCTCGATATCAGCTGCTCGACCATAGACCTCTGATTCGTCTATGATTGAGGTAGTCATAATTCGTTGAAAATCATGAGAATCAGGAATCCCCCCACTTGTAATAAACTTGAATTTATCTGCCTCTTTCAAAGTTAATTCTAGCCGTTCATTTATTTTCTTTATTTCTGAGCTATATCACTACGGTCAGGAAGCTGTTTGAGACGTAAACAAAGGGATAGGATAAAGGAACGAACCTTGCTCCACAATGTTGGTTGCTCAAATTCTGGTTTCTGAATCTTGACGTTCCATTCTTCCAGTACATCATCCATCTCATACGTTATGTCTTCAAGCTCTTCTAGCCACCTTCCGACAGAATTATCCTTCAGCCTTCGTCTCTCTGCCTCATGCAACACATCTTGAATCGTTTCCAACCTTTTTTCGATATTTGCCACCTCTTCTTCAACCCCCAGCCCCAGGTTAACCCTCTTCTCGAGCTGCTTTTTGGCAACTTCACCCAATTCACCTATTATCTTTGGAATCAACAATTCAACTATTGCCATTGCTTTGTTTTTGTGGTACAAGGAGTGTCGGCAATAAAATGTTGCAAGGATAGAATGCAATGATTTGGAAAGAAATGTTTTGTTGCAAACAAAAGTTTGGTGACTGAGGACTACTCCTACAACATATACCTGTTTTCTTACTTGGTCTTCCCAGTCCTCCCTGTTTGGAAGGTAAGTTTTTTGGGAGTTTGTCTAAAATTTTACTGTAATTTACTATAGAAGTTTTTAAAATTTTTTTTTGAAATGCGTAGATTTTTGAATATTTTGAAGTGTATAGTTTAAAAACTTTAAGAAATTTTTTGAGGTTACTGTAGTCAAAGTTTTTAAAAAACTTGTAACAGATAAACTTGACAAAAACTTGGGTTCCAAACAAAATAGCTACCAAGTAAGAGGATCCACATTCCAAGATCTTTCACATGTGCGTGTGGTGGAAGCTGCTCTAAACTTTCAGAGGAAGGGAAAAAAGTCCCAATGGCCCTCGAACTTTTAACTACATAAGGTTTTAGCCCTTCAATAATTAGGAGTAAACTTTTGGCCCCCGATCTATCAATAGTGTAAATTGCTAGCCCTTCTGTGAATTCCAGCCGTTTATGTGTGACGAAAATGAGGACATTTTGTCCGTTCAAGAATATTAATCGAATATCCAAAGTATCAATGGATGTCTCAACCAAAATGGACATTAACTCACAAATATACACAGGAAAAAACTCCAAAAATCCCATTTTTCCCATTCTCTTTTTAATGTTTTCACACAATTCAGTGGATCTGAAACCAAACCTTATGTACCTCCTCCTCTGTGTGCTTTTGTCCATGTGAAATTGAGTGAGAGAGAA